>WBMV01003263.1:453-64091 GCA_013396655.1 Campylorhamphus procurvoides | reverse complement strand
CTGTTCTCCCAGAACAGCAAGTAAAAGCGAATGGTGATGACCTCGAAGTTGTTTGATTCTTTTGATTGTTTTTTAACCAAGAGGATATGTTAAAGCACTTAGAACAAAATTCTGTTATTAAGAGACACCATTTAGAGAAAAGAAACACTTGTGAGTCACACAATGGCAATTTAGAGAGAAAAGAAACTATCCAGTTTATTTGGCATGAGGGTAACCACATACTAAAATGTCCAATCAACATTTTTACTTCTAGTCTACACCATTTTAGTAGGTAAAAAGCAATATCTCCATATCCTTGCCTGCATTGTTACCTCACTTCTGCCTGAAGAACCCTCTTTCAAGACACAAATGATCTTACCATAGAATATTCTTTCTTTTTGTTCCCCTGGTGAAAATCTAATCGCTGCACAGCTCAGGTATGAGCATCTTGCAGGTATGCTCTGCAAAAGCCAGATGTGCAGAGGAAAACCAGATGCGGCAGAATTTGTTTTGTGCAATTTTGTTTCACGTGTTCCTAACTCAAATAGCAGATCCTTTATGGCATTATGATGCAGATTTCTAGTATGTCCTAAGAAAACTAAACAAGCAACCTTTCATAGCTCATGTACGCCAGCCTTTTAAGAGAAAAGACAGCAGACTCTTTTTGAAAGATGCTAATCTTCACGCAACTAAAAATACAGTGGTTTCTCAAGAAGGACATGACATTACCTTATTTCTGCACAATGTTTGTGAATTCTGTTATGATTTCCCTGGCTCCTGAAAGGATCACAGGCAGAAACAATAATCGTCTATGCCTTCATTCAGACAATGAATCTTCCCTTCAGCGGTGTAAGAGGGAGAAAAACTATGAAAAAACCTATTACAGGATACAGCTAATCTCCAAGGCTAATGGACATTTGGCGAGAGAGAAGCCAGCTGGAATTATGGAAGAGCTTCTGACTATCTTCAAACTCCTGCTCAAAACACATGAATATTTAAAAAAAAAAACCCTACCAAAATAAATGGTGCAGTGCACACCTAAGTCCCTTCCTAAAGAAAAGGTAGAATAAAAGAGCAAACTACCCATGGCAGATGCTTATCACATGATTATGTGGACCATTAAACGGTGATCAGTGGTGAGAATGGGATGAACTTACATAGAACAATTTTACTGCTCGGGCACTCGCTGCTAAATAGCTAATAAAATTTCATTGTAGGAAAAATATAAACAATGGGCTATTTTTATCCTACATTCAGTGGGTGCAGCACCTTGTTTTTTAGCAGTGTCGCCTAACAATCAGGTATTAAATCCTTCACTGGTATACAGATTTCACATGATAAAACACGGCAGGAATGCCAGGACACTTTCTGGTATTGAGAACAGAGAACAAGGGAACATGTAGCTTAGAAAGTCAATTTTTTTTTAGCTTTCAGGAATAAAATCCAACTAAGATAACTTACATAGCAATTTAACTTCTAAATCCTGAGATACTACAACTTTTTTTCCAATATGTTTTAGCTTAATTCAAACCACAGTTGATCTTTCAGAACAGCTAAACAGAATATTTTGAGCATGTTTTAAGTGGTCTGTGTTTTCATGCCAGCCTTGTTTGTAAACTATCAGATCTAATTTCAAATGTGCTGTGACTGTGCCCTCTTTGTAGACGAATTCACTAATATTATTATTGCTTATTATCACTTTTACTTAAAGCAAATAATTTCAAACCATCAGCAGAAGTTCAAGAACTTGGAAAGTAATAAAAATTTCAATTTACCTTTAATCTTCTTGTACTTTTTGTACCATCTTCCAAACTCCTGGCACTTGGTTGCTGACACATTGGCATAGTATGTACTATTTACAATGGATGAAATCATACTCTGGAAGTGCAGAAAGAAAGACAAAATGTGATTTAAAGTATCTTCCACAATTAGAAATCTCTTCCAGGGAAAGTGAATGACATGCAACTGCACAATGATCATCCATTTGTGACTTCAAAACCAAAAGAATTGTCTGATAAGTACAAAGATTTGGTTTTATTCTCCATTGTATATTCCTAGCTATAAATAAAGTTACAAAACAGTAATTATTACTCTGCATAAATATGCATAAAAGATGTAGTACGAACCTGAGCTCAGGCTGGGGGGGAAGTTCTACTTTACTTTGAGCTTGTGATATTACAATATCTAAACTTTAGTTGCGTAATAACATGCTGGGGAACACATGCTCACTGCACCAGGGTGAGAACAAGCATGATTTAGGAACCAGATCCTAAAGGTAAGATTAGATGCTCCAGCATGCATAATCCAAATAATGCTTTTCAGATGTCTCTGTTCTGCTTCCAAATGCAGCAAGACCACACAGCCAAGAACTGGAGAACATCCGTGCTACTTGCTGCAGAACAACAGTTAGGCAAATAAGTTAAATTAATATAATTTATAGAAACGTGTGATTAGCCCTTGTGTGAAAAATCACCCAGAAGAGAAATTAGCAGTGCTATTCACAGCAAAGGGAACTACACATACTCTGACACGAAGCAGTCAAAACCCACAAAAAAGCTGCACAAAACTGAAATATCACTTGCTTAACCAGCACCCCTCCCTACTCTGCAAATTCTCCCAAGCAGCTCAGTACAAGCCAACTGCAGTAGAGAGGTACAAACTGGTTTTGCAGCACCCGGTACCAATAAAAAGGATATCTTACATCTGGGATGCTTCTGCCCATTGGGTGGCAAACAGCCTGATGACTGGTAATTCTTCCTTTCTCTTTTTCCCCTTCCTTTTTCCATGTTATAGAGGAGGCATCTTTTTAACAACAACATTTTCCTCTTCTTTTTCCCTCTCTGAACTCTTCCAGGGTCAAATCATTCCCAGCACATCCACACTGCCAGCGAGGAAATGCAATCTAACACCACTAACACATAGGAGCCAATGCACCTTCTCCAGAAAACACATTTTCCTTTTGCCCTCTTTTCTCACTTACATCAAAGCTAAGAAAAAGCCCTGGCACGTTGTATGACCCTTCTGCTTGGAGATGAGAGAGCGAGGATGATCTCACAGCTCAAACAAGCTATTTACTGTAGGTTCAAGCTCTGGCCCACGGGCTCCTTGCAGGCTCTTGTGCAAAAGCAGATCTCAGCCATCTCTGGAAAGCTACAAGACTTACACATTGGCTCACTCAATTTTAACAATGCCTTAAAAACACAAACATCCCTGCCCTCTTCCAGATTTATCCAACCTTCTCTCCCCAGTCCACTGCAATATCACAGGACTCTGGCTGCTGCTGACTCTTGAGTTTTAAGGACTTTAAAACGTGAGCAAAACTGAGAGACTTTCAGTCTTTAACAGGCAATTTCACTTTCTGTAAAGAGGCTCTTCTGCCTTTTCACTTTTAACTTTTCCACTCAAAGGGTGCACTGCAGTAGAGTCTGAAGGCTATGAAGTAAGAGCCTTGTTAAGCAGCAGCTTCAATTTCTAAAACTGAGATTCAATTTTCTAATTAAAATCAATATTTTGAGACATAAACCTAGCATTGTGGCAGTCAGCAGCAATTCCCTGCCCATAAATCCTCCCTTGCTCTACAGCATTTTAACAAGCAATAGAATTCTGAAAGCCTGACACGGCGATAGCCTCTGCTGAGGAAGGATTTTGAAAAAAGTTGAGTTTGAGATAACGTGGGTTTTTTTTAAAGTCACTGTAGTTAAATTTGCAGTCACTAAGAAATGGTGAGGAAATTACTTAACTCTGTCTACATATCAGTTTGGGTTTTCCTGGGGTTTTTTTCCCCTCTCCCCCAAATCCTCTAGCTCTACAACAAATCAACATTCCTGAAATTATGGGGCTCTAAAATATCACAGAATGTATTAAGCCATTAACCTTTATTTGAGAAAGCAAAGCTTAAATAAATAGTAAAATCAAACAGTAAATCAACCTGGTGAAAAATCCTGGGACAGAGTCTCCTTAACTACTTAACAGCAGAGCAGGGGAAAGATCCATAACAAGTTTCAAACCACATATCCTCAGTATTACATGCAAGGCAACCCTAGAGGTATTTCTGCTAGGAATCTTGATAAGTCTGCAGAAAGGAAATACCTGTTTAGAAGAGTGGCAAAACCCCCCACTGACTAATTGCAAATTTATAAACAATGCACATTATACCTGGGAAAATCCATAAGGAAGAAATAGATCCTATTAAGCAACAGATATGTTTGGTATGTGTGTGGCCATGACAGTTATGTGAAATGAAAGATACTGAGACCAGGAGCCAAGAAATATTCACACAAAGAAAATCAGGTGCAGTAAGTTCAAGGAGAAAAATATGGGATGTGCTCACATCCCAGGAAAGCTTCCTCCAGCAAGGAGACAAAATGCATGGTCAGTGCTGAAACGAGTCATATGATACACAGGAAAGGCAGGAATCTCTATGAAAAGATGGAAATGCTGAAATAATTGGATTTCTTTCTGCCACACACACTCCCCCCACCAAACCCTCTTTCCCCCCAGCTTGGTTAACTGGGATTTATTTGTTTGAACAGGAGCCGTATGCTACGGGTAGCTAAGCTGCAGACATGTAATACACCTAGCAGAAAAAAGCAGAACAATTTTAAATCAAAGTGAATGATTACATTTCCCATTAGCAGCAATCAGAATCCCATCTGGGCTGCATGGAGAGCTCAGGCACCGTGAACCAGAGACGGAGCACTGTCGCTGGTGGGAGTGGGAGCTCCCCGCACTGCCCCTCTCCACTTCTGTACTTGAGACACTGTGAACACATTAATAAACAGCAGCATTTACTCTGCAGTTTGACTCCTAAGAGACCACTCTGCAATTTGCTGCTGTCAATAATATATTAACCACAAGGGGGTTGTAATGACATTTCACATTTGGCACGATATTTTTTTAAAACTGATTTGGGAGAAGGAATTGTATTAGCGGCATATTCAGATGATGGTAATAGACAGCTCCTATACAACCTTCCCTTGTATCTTCTGCATTTTGTGAGCCAAGCCAGAAAAGACTGAAACTCCTTATGGCAATAATAATGATGATGATAATAATAATAGTAGTATCAATAATAATAATGATATAATGATGATGATAATAATAATACTAATACAAGCTGCATTCTTCGGTCTCAGTTCAAGGGTTAGTCACTACCCAAGGTCACTCAGATCTGTGCTTAAAAGTAAGCAAGTTCACTTTTCTAAAGAAGTATCTCCTTTTAGTTTTGTCAACTAAATAAATACTGGGGCAAGGATTTTTGCTGCTACCGTTCTGCCATCAGTAATTTTGTAAATATCATTCAGACTGAGGCTATAGAAGGAGTAAACCAACTGCAGCATTTCCACCTGGTAAGCTTTGAAACTAAAGTGGGAGGAAAAGGACCCAGACAACAAATAAATTCTGCATATGAAATGATGCATAGTTTACTTATACTGGATACTAAGGAAGACTGGGCAGAGACCACCACATGCTGCAATGATTATTACCTGACCAGACTGCACAGATAATTCTATTTCAAGAAATTAAACTTAAACTGTATGAACAGAATAATACTTTCATATTCAATGCATATTCAACACTGTGCAATCTCGAGTCACTGTTCCTCTTCTAGTAAATAAAGCAAGTTACATGGCTTTTCCTTACCCAGCCTTTGCATCCCTGTTAGCTCTGTAGATCCCACATGGCTAAGGAAGATGAGGAACGGAATTCCTACCAATTGCAAAGGTCTAAACTCTGCTCTGTACTCAGCTCTGCACTTTCCCTGGAGCTGTCATAATAACACAGCAAGGCAAATTTGCGGCAAACAGAAAGAACTCTCTTGGATCATGAATCACAGGATGAATGTACAGGGCAATGCACGACAGGCAACCATGGGAGAAAACATGTTGGATACAGTCTAGCAGAGCAACGGATTTTGAGCAAGCAGGGCTTACTTATGTTTTGACTTTAAAAGACAGAATCAACAGATTAACCTATGATTCTAATACAGGTTTTAGAAGGCAATGTGTTTTTCATGCCGAGTAAAGTTACCTGGTCTGGGTGCTGAAGTGTTATTCTGTTTTTTCTGAGAGGCAAGCAGGACTGTCATGAAAATTTTATGAATCTCTCATTATGACAATCTGAAGTACAAATAGAGCTCATGACATCTGTAGGAACCTGTTTTAGTGTCTTAGACATGACATCACTGCCATTTATAAAGCAGTCACAGAGAATGAGACTGAGTTTTTGTTCTTTTTTTAATGTAATTACATACATATTTTTGTTGCTGTTTCCTAGAAATTGGGGCACAACTGTTAAAACTGCATACTTTTTGTCATATTTGGAGGCTGATGAGAACTACCTATGGGTTACTAGGGCAGGCAAGCTTCTGCTAGTAGGAAGAAGCCACTCAAATCTTGCATTTGGGGATCAATAGCCCTACTACAAAAGGTTCAGATAAAAATCCAAATACAGAATTTTCATCTCTTTGAAAACCAATCCATTCATTCACAATTTTCACCTGGCAACCCAGCGAGGAAACACGATGTAAAAATACTCTTTATTGCATTAATTAGGATTTCTATTTTCTAAAGAAAGCAAGAAATGTATTTGGTATTTATGGAGCTGTTTAGTCTAGGCTCTTTACTGAACAAATATGAGCTTCAGTTCTTGCAAATCTTTCTTTCCCTAAGCCTTTTAAAAGCACTGACCTGTGAGAGAGGGCATTCTTTGGCTAATGTGCTCTGATTCATCTCTTTGAGCAGTTCCTTTAAGGCATTGCGAACTGTGGCATGGTTCCACTGCTCTGCTGGCAAGTCTTCCAACTTTGAACAACTGTTAAAACAGAAAGCAAAAAGTAGACAGGAACATCACCTTCACAGATGCTTACTTTTTGCATAAAAGTGCTACAGAACTTTAAACAACAAGCACAACCTTGGAGTTGCCTGCTTGGCCAGTCCATCAAGGTTTCTCCCCTCTAACACCTTTCCACCAAGCACAGCTAACAGAAGATGCACAGTTCAACACTTGGGAGATAATCCTCCTAGGGTATTCTAAGTGTGCATAACCATTCCCTCTGGGGCCTGATGGAGAGCAAAGAAATTGCATAAAGCAAGCCCCAGAAATGGCTGGATAAAGCCATACTCTCCAGACAAAGGTACTCCTGCTGGGATAGAAAAATAAGCATACACGCTGCACTGCCACTGACAAAATCCCTAAACAGTAAGGGCCCTCATTGTGTGGAGGCAAGACTTTGAAAAATCAGTTTAATTTTATACAGGTTCTTATACTGCCCTTATCACTGAAGTAGCCAAGAGCCTTTCAGAAACACATTAAGCCATATGTCCAACATCTGCCACGTGTAGTTCATTCTCACTTTCATTCTACAAGAACTGCATATGTACTGAAGCTTTTGTCTTCATGTGACTTGTGCCTTTTTAAATTTAACAAGCTTATGGTTTGTGTCTACGGGCACGGGGACAGACCCAAGTAGCACATCAAAAAGCTGGGAGAAGCTTGTCACTACCATTTCTGCTGGAGAGAATTAATGCACAGTGCCCGAGCAGCCTCTGAGGTGGTCCTGCCCCGTGCCCTTACAGCCTGGCTTCTCCCTCAGAGCTGACCGTTCAGGTGTGCTTGAGGAGTACAAGTAGTCAGTGATCCTCTTTATCTCCAAGTCATGGGCTATCTTTTATTTACATGGCATCCAGGCATTCAGGCACTTTGATGGTAAAGAACGAGACCCTAATATAGATGTGACAACAGGCTAGATGGACTCCTGGTAGCTCACACTTCTGAGGAAATGAGTTATTGCACTCCAGTTTTATAGCACCTATAGGATCTAGAAGCTCTTTTACAGCTATGCAGCAGAGATGCAGTCCAGGTGAAAAATGATAACAGTCTATAAAACCAAGGAAAGACCTGTTCCTGGGAGTTGGAAACCCCAAGCACCATCAGAGATATAACAGGAAAGAAATTTTGTTGGTTGGGAATTTAATGTCAGTGAAGCACCAACTACTTCCAAATTCTAAATTGAACTGAACAGTTGGAGGGTAAGTACCTGCCACCAAAGGACACAAACATGTCCCTGTGGACCTCTCGTCTGTTCAAGTCAGGCCTTCAAAGAATTGGCACAGTTTATTTCAGACTGTTATTTTTTACTCTTTCCTCTGGCATGTCCTGGGCATACAGCTAGAGCAGGCTGTGCAATGTAGGCTTACCAGCATGTCCAGAGTATGCCATGCACTGCAAGGGACCTGTCACACCTCCTTACATCAGTAACTATTTGAGGACTCGTGTGAAGGCCAACAGAGAGAAAGGGGAAGAAGAAACGAGACAGAGGGAGGAAGGGAGGGCAAATAAGTGTAAATGTATAGCGAGCTTTTGCTTTGCTAATCAGAACAAGCATTCAGGAAAGGAAAATATTTTCCAAATGCCAAATGGAGCTGCAGTGACACTTTCCTTCCTTGTCTTCTTTTTCCTGGGAAGATCACTGGAGAAAAAAATAAAAGTCAAAAAAGCACCCCTCCTCCCCATTTCAGCAACTGGCAGTAGAAGACTTGGATTCTCACAATACAACCCCTAGAAAAAGGCAAGGAGTTTATTATTTGATACAATTAGACCTTAAGAATCCATTAAATTAGGAATTGTCAATAGGTCTGTCTTTAAAAGCGCCATAAACTTGATTGAGTTTCTGCCCTTCCCCTCCTTGCTACCATATTGCTACTTCAGAAAACATACAATATCAGTTGGAACATGCACCAAAAAGCTGCCAGGTGACCCACCCTCCTCTTCATTTTCTTTTCATTTCGTCAAAAGACCAGAAATTAATGAAGACAGGATGTGCTAATCTCTGTAGTAATGCTGTAACCGACAGAGCAGCTCAGAGAATAGGGAAGGACAGATGTTCAGAAACACCCACCTTTGTAATTGGATTTTCAATGTCACAACATGATAGACATCTTGTAGCATGTCGGCTACTGTCGCATCTGGTGCATCAGTCACATAACTGAGAGGGAGGGGATTCCACCTCCCAAGCTTGATAATTCCTGAAAAGAAAACAAAAAATTAATCCTTTATATGTTATTGGCCATTTACTAAATCCTTTGATAACATTGTTTGCTCCCAAGATTCAAGATCTGCCTTGAGGTTTATTGCACTCTTGCCCAGAAAGACATGTTCTACTGACTCCTGAAACAAACAATGGGGAAGAGCAGGAATAGATTTTAAATTCTTAACAGACAGTTGCTGACATGTTCCTGGCTCCTAAATTACTTCAAGGAAGCACAGGAGACTTCCTCCCTTCACATCTTTCATCATCCCACTAAAGTGGGATTCTCTAAGTTAGAATATGCTTTAAATACTCTCCAGTCCTGATTTTATAGTCTACAAAAACCTTTAGTAAATAAATGCATTACTTTTGACTTGAACAGGAAAATTCCTACGTGTGGGCTTTCAGCGCATAGTTACAATCTACGCGTGGTACGATTCCCAGTGGATGGATGCCACTGGAAACCCACCAAGTAGGAAAAGTTCACTCCCAGATACAACTTGCACTATGCAGACAGTTGCTTTTCTCAGTGAAAAGGAAAAAAAACCAAACAAAACCAAAACCAAACAACTGCAAGCTGCTGACCACAGATCCAAAATAGCATTTTGGGGGCGGGGGAGAATGTTGTAAGTTCTATTTCTACTTCTGATCATTCTTTAATAGGGATCATCACCTCTTCTGGATGAGCTTGTCACAAAGACTGTAAACTTGGATGGTAAACCATTTGGTGCAGAGGTATTATTTCTGTTTGGACAATTGCAGAGGGCCCACCCACACCAAAAACAATGACTAACACGCAGGAATGACTTCCAGGAAGACACCAAACAAAGAAAGCCACAGTGCCACCTTACATGACAGCAGAGCAGTTCAGCCTTGTTCTGCACTATTGCCACTACTGCTTTTATGCCCTCCTTCATCATGTTCCCATTACCCTGCTGTTCTGCTCACTTAACTTTCCTCAGCTCAGCCCTACAAGACACCATTCTCCCATTTAAACTGATGCCTTTTGAGGTTTCCTTATATACTGTTTGATCTTGGAAAAGACATCCATAAACTCAACTGCCAGAAAGACACTACCACACTAATACATGAGAAAACTACTTCTTCAATGGTAACAGGCATGACAAGAACTCTTCTTGAGTATCTGGAACGATGCTGTGATGCCAAGAATCTTCAGCTCTCTCCTCCTCACTGTCTATTCCCGGTTCTTCACCAGCTCTGGAACTCTCAAATCGGAATAAACGACAGTGGCCTTTCATCCTGATCTCCCAACCATGATTATAAAATAAACATCACACTGAAACACGGAAACAAAGCTTCTTGCACAGAGACAACAACAAAATGCAGCGAATCCATGAGGGACCTGCTATGGAATATTTTTTTTCCATTCCTACACAGGTTGAAGAGGACATAATTTTAGTACAACTCCTTTTCTGTAGCACTTAAATCTTTGCATTTACCGCTGACGTACTGCTTTGCAAGGCATTCTGTCAGCACATACTGAAAGAAGCTGGAAGTGACCTAGTTCATCCTCAGTAGCACAAAATTTCACTGTAACATACTGGTACACACAGGCCAATATTTCAGGAGCAGATTAGAAAGCTTTCGGCAAGAAGAGATATTGTCCAAATGAAACAAAAAGTTACTAAGTGTTGCTTGATATCCAATGCTTGAAAATGGGACATAAACAGAACAAAAACATTTAAATGATGCACTGTTTCAGTATTAAGATTTAACAATCTGGTGCTGAATATGCTGCAGTATAAATAGTGCCTGGACTCAGATCCAGTAGAGTAACACACAGCACTCATTCACAGTGCCGTATGTCTCCAGTGCTGGTTCCTTGAGTCATATTCCACTTGCCAAGAAAAGCTGTTTTTCTTAAGGGGATAGTTTACTTTATGTTATCTCTGGTGACAACAAGAAATGCATATAGTACAGCATATATTAGTCATAAAATGAGCATCAAGGGTCCACTGAGTGAAATACATGCTGGGAAAACACAGTTTAGCTGCTGACTTCCTTTACCCCCTTCTGCTATATAATAATTTACAGCAAAATCACCTAAAAATCCTGAAATCTATACTGGTTTCACAGAACACTTGGCTTCCTATGTTTAACCACGCCAAGTTTTCATGTAATTGAAAAAATAAGCATCATATGTGCCCCATAAGTCACATCTAAATTGGTAATATTTTATAAGAGGCTTTATTTTTCATTCAATTAAGGAAAGCACTCAGAGAGCACACCATCTGCAACTGCTTGGGCCTGGCAATGCTGGCAGGGGACAAAGAGATGGTTGGGGGGCACCAAAGCTACTAAAGGTGTCCCCAGACTAAAAAAGTTTAAAGAGAAAAACTCTAGGACAGACAGAGCACACCATGGGAAATACTATGCAAATTGCTTTGCAGCGATGTCTGCTACTACTGGAAGTTAGGTAAATTCTTTTTTAATTTTTTTTTTAATCCTCCTCTACAACTGGAGAGGAAATTGTTTTGGCTGGGTTTAAACAAACACAGGTGTTACCACAATGCTCGGTGCCTCTGCACGTTAACACCTGCTGCGAGTCCTTTACTCTGTGTTACAGCACTGCTGATGTGCGCTGTTTTCTCAGCCGGTGTGATATGACGTGTGAAATATTTCTTTCCAGAGCACATTAAGCTGCTCCAAATGATAGCCAGAAGCCATGGTTTCCATTCAGCTCCTCAGCAGACTTCACAGGTGCATATTTCATGGCACCAAAACTGTACTTTAGGAAACTCTTGGGCTGCAATTGGGAAGATGTTGCCAGTTTGTTGAGCAGACATCATCTCTGCATTGCTAGAAGACATCTCTGAATGACTCCTTAGTAAAAACTGAGTGGACTAAAATTTTCCCCCTAAAAAGGTCCCTTCTCATCCAGGACTGAGAGTTTCTAATGTAACAGCAGCCTCAGGATGAAAACAGCCTGGTAGCAAGAGGTCACTTCCAGATAAACATGTTTAATTGTTCCTCACGTTAACACCAAATAGTACAGCTCAGTCCTTTCAAGAAATCACTTTAGCTGGCCTGGTTGAACTTTTATCCTAGCACAACTGAGACTTAGGAGTGGGGACAGGAACAACCAAAGGTCACTGTTTTATTAATGAATATACTACTGCTCTGGGAGTATCACTCCTCTGTCAGCTCCAGATCTTCTCAAAATTATGTGTGGATAATGCACAGCAGATCAGACTGCTCAGAAAATCCAAAAACACACCTTCCCTGAGTTTCCAAAACTCGTCTGTTAATGCATTTGGTTCTCTTTCAATACTGTATCAATAGGGATTCTTTCCTGTGACAGTTTTTTGAAGGGAAAGTTCAACATATTTCAGTGCTTGCACAAACTCAAGAAATGGCCATACACTAGACCAGCTCTCAAGAGTTCATCTAGAAGTGGCTGAATGGAGTCCAGGCCCATTAATAAGAGACCAATTTTCTCAACAGATTTTTTTTCAAAACTATTTTAGAAGAGATTCTTTACTGACACTGGCTGTTGGTTCTTGAATGGCATGTACTTCTGCAGTCAGGTCTTTTATGGAGTTTAAGCCTCAGCTTCATCAAAATGGAGACAGGGAAAAAAAGAGTAACTTAGTTTGAAATTTGCATAACTCCCTTCACCCACAAGAGGAGCAGAACACACCAGTGGCAAATTCCTGAGCTTGAGTGTCAGGTTTGCATGTAACAACTACTGCGATTCACTACCATCATTCCACTCAGGCCAGTGATGTGCCACCCTGCCTGGGTGCTTCCAATTTAGTGTCATTTAAAATGCAGCTCCTTCGGAGAAGAAAGTGGTAACTATGCAAGTGAGAGCAGAACACCACACTGAGCAGAAGCCATCACAGCTGACCCCTATACTGAGCAGAACTCATCACAGGATCTTCATGAGTTTTGCTTTACCTGAAAGAGTGATGCACTGGGATCATTCCTGGAACTTCGCCCTAGTGAGATGCAAACTGAATGCTTGCAAGGTTGGGGCTAAAGAAGACTTCCAGAATATCTACTTTGATCAGAGGCATAAACATCAAAAGACAAAAAGCTGTTTTCTAGACAAATCAGCTAAGCCGGCAAACCCTTTTCTTTATTATGTAGCTTATGCTGCCCCATCAAAATTATTTATCTACATAGGCTAGAAGCCTCCCTTGTCTTTGCAAACAGAAGATAGCCACACAGTGTGCTCATTTTAAGAATGTCACATCTGGAGTTTAGAATGTATCACAGTCTAGCTATGACACTTTTTAGTCATAAACACGAGGTCTGGGTCCTGCATCTCCCAGTCACCTGCACAGGTAACTTTTAATCTGGATAGCCCTATAGTAATTTCTGAGGCACCTCAGGCACCCTTCAATACATCACTACTGTAAAATCAAACTCTTACAATGGGGCATTTTCCAAATTCCTTTTTGTGGCTACACAGAGCAAACAGGACCAGAACACACCTCATCCTGTCACTAGCTCACTTCAAACTAGCCCCCACTCCCCCCATGGTTATAACTCCCAATTTCACCTTTCATAAGTCATGAGCATACCTGAATTACATCTTAAATGGATATTTGTAGTATTAATGCAAATGCATACACAGGATTAATGCAATTTATTTAAAATGCTAATCTGCCAGGGTTAAAACTAAGTCATGGGATCAAATGAAGGACATTTTGCAAGTTCCTATTAGCATCAGCACGCCCTCCTCAACATTTTTCTGGAGACAGAAAATGAAACATGGGTAATACTTGCCCAAATACATATGGAGAAGGGAAGAGAAGAAATTTTGTGTTCTTTGACTAAAGGGGGAAGAAGAAGGATAGCAGAGGATACTGATTCCTCACCAAACATTGTTAAGAAAAGCACTTGTCAACACTAAGCAGACAGACAATTTGAATCCCGGATGCACCACACCAAACCCTCCCATTTTCTACAGCCTGAGCAAATGTAACCTGCTAAGACTCATATAGGGTGAGGTGTTCAAGCAGGTGACTGCTCTCCTTGTGGACTGACAGACACAGGCTGGAAACTGAAGAAGTGCAAAGCCTGTTTTAACGTTACAGCCCCATGTACACCAACGTGCTGCAGGCTGTAGCAGACCAAGCCACATCCAGCTCAGACAAGAACATGTGCCTGTACAGCCAGACCAGCACAACACGGTGTCTTGTGTGAGCTTCGGAAAGGCAGAGGGAATAGGCAGTGCCAAACCCAGCATGAGATCTCCTGAGCTATATTTACTTGTTCAAAATATATTGAGCAAGTTTGAATCTCAAGTGCTATACCAGACTAGAGCCATGGCTCACAGTGCTGTGGTGTTCTGGAGCTGTACTAGGTGTCCTAGAATTCACTTTCTTGCATTCCAGGGATCTCAGGATCCCAGCCCGAGTGCCAGACTGCAAACACAAGGCTGGGTGAAGAACACAATCAACATTTGCTGCTGTCTTGTGAATTCAATCAAGTAGTTTTGATCAAACATCTTACTTTTTAACAGCTCTTACCAACACAACAGACACTCAGAAAAAACTGCAGATTATCCTTAACACCCAGACACTTCTAATTCCTTTTAGAACTCCAAATGAAAGACCTTGATGAAACACACAACAAAAGCTCTGCTTCTGTGACCATCAAACCATTTCTCTATCAGCCAGGACTGCAGGGCTCCCCTACAAGATGGGAAGGCTCTTGTGACATTGATTGCATCTGGTTATCCTCTTCAGAGGCATCTTGTCCCTATGTTTTAGCATGTAATTTTCCTTTGTTCAGCTGTGCTTTGTTACAGAAATTAAAAACTGCCTGTCCCATGTAATAAGTACATAGAATTATTTATCCATAAATCAGTTTGCAGGAAATCACTACCCTGCAGTACATAATAACTCAGCCTGTGTTTCTAACCTCTACCCTGGCTGTAGTATATCATCAAACTGTAACAACATAAAGCCATAATTTGTAGTTATTATTGTTAATCCAGCAAAGGGAATGACTTCTCAAGCAGAAAGAAGAAAAAAGAACACAAAAAAATTGAAAGAAAAACATGTGACTATATTAATTTTTGTATTATATTATTGAACTGCCTTTTCTAACTCTTTGGGAAAAAGAAAAAAATATTATGCTGTCTTTGCCTATCATTATAAGGGTGCCCATATTATTCTACTAAATATCAGTGACATATTGAGGTAATAGATGGAAAAAAATAATCAGCATAACCCTCCCCTGTACTTCTAAAGAGCCTTACATCAAAGGGTCCCAACACACTTTAAAAACATTAATTAACTGAACTTTGCAACATCCCTGTGAGGTAGACTGTATTATGTCAATTGACATATCAGTGATTTAGTGATTGAAAGCACACAATGCACATAATCCTATGTTTACGCCAATACAAAAGAATCCCCCCTCCTTCCTCGTTTCAGTCCATAATAAATAATTCAGTGAGAGAACAGGAATAAACTATGTGATTACACTGTGATGTACACATCCACAAATCAACAGGAACACCCACACTCCCTGAATGACGAACACTCCACCCCAGCTCATGAGACTTGTGCAACTTCAGGGCTCTGCACAAAAGGGTGACCTTCACCCAAGGGGAAAGCACAGCCGGGCTACCTGGAGCTCCAGCAGCACAAAACCCCTCGTGCTTCTGCTGCTTGAAGGATTTGCTTTTGCTATTTTAAAATGTTCTCATAAACTCTGTGTTACCAGCAATGCTTCACAGTATGAAATTTTGTGCTGCGACAACACATCTATGAGCTGGTCAGTTTAAACACATATCTAGCCTCTTTGGCTTGCACATCTGTATCAATACACAGACTTGAATTTACAATGCATTTACATTATTATATATATTTGTATGATTATATCTTAAAATGTTTATAGAAACATGGCTGTAACTATCAATAGAAAGACTGTTAGCGTTACAAGGTTTAATTCTGAACTTTACATTCACAGATGAAAATCGCTTTGATACATGAAGCTTGGTTTGAGTTTTTAATTTTTTGAATGCTAGTGTTGCCCATTCCTTTCCTCCAGCATGACTGTACTCAAGGATTTGACTTAAATAACATACATTAAACAGTTTGATGCCTTGTAATTCTACATATCGGGTTTACATCTTACAGTAAAAAGATTGTGCCTCATGTAATAGATGCTGCTTCACATTTGGGAAACGTTATGTGAGGACCCTGACTTTTATTAGATTAATTTAATATAGGCACTAAGTTACTACACTAAATTAATAAAGATCTTCTTAAAAAAAAAAAAAAGAGGGCGAGAGAGAGAGTGAACAGAATGAACCCACAAATTAAATAAAATTTTCTGGAGCTTGTTATTTTGGAAGTCTTTATTTAATTTTCCAACCCCCTATTCTGTTTGAAAAAAAAGTCAATAATTGGTAAGGAAACAGGAAAAAAAAAAGGCTGATGTTATTTACTTCAGGGGATTATTTTTAAAACTGTTATATGATAGAACAGGAATACCACAAATAAATAGAAGGGAGGGGAAGGAAAGGAAGTACTAACTATTAAAAAAACAAGGCAACAGGCCATTTACTTCAGAGTTGGACTCCATGATCCTTGTGAGTCCCAACTCCAAATATTCTGTGATTCTGAAGTATTTTTTACATTTTCTATATTACTTTTAGAACTATCACCTCCATTGAGGAAAATCACACTTAGCTCTGCATAATATCTCTCTTTTGTCATTTTTGAGATAAGTCTGCACTTACCTTGGACAGCAAAAATATGAATAAAGAGAGAGAAGTCTACTTCTCTCTTTTGTCTGAGAAAGAGAACCACTTCACTAAACATCACTTCCATGACAACATAGGCAGATAGTGCTAGTGGGGACCTGTGACGTGGTCCCACCTCAGCCTTACAGGGTGAGAATTGGGACTTCAGTGTTCTTTGCCTCAGTTGCTAAGGAACACAAATGCAAATGTACTCAACTGGTGGTGCTTTTCTCCACTACACATGGTCTTGGAACAGCCGCAAACAATGACTGGACCACCTCGCCCCAAATTTTGGACCCAGTGACCATATTGCCACGTCACCACCTACATGGGGCTGCACATGAATAAAAGGACCAGAACTTTACACAAGCTATCCAACCTTCTTTGTCAGCTTTCTGCCAGCTTAATGCCATCAACACAACCTGCTTCACACCACCTCCAGCATGAAAAGGGCATTTGGGCAGACAGCTTTGGTCCCCACCCTCCAGAAGCCTATACTGGATTTTATGTGATGCCTTTGAATGGATAAGAGGAGAGGTAGAAGATGTTTTCCCTCTTTTGGGAAAAACCTGCATCTGTTTTTACAAAGATGCCAGTGCCTCAAACTGCTTCAATTCACCCAGCTTCAATGCTTGCCTATAAGCTTCACATGGGAAGACAGTCCACTGAGCAGGAAAAACAGCACAATAACATGGCATTGCAGCTGAATACATAAAACACATTTTAAAGGTTATAAAAGAGCACTGCTAACAGGACATTGTGGAGGATAATAGGCTTAGAATTAAGCCTACAGACATTGTTTGGCCTTGTATAAATCTGAATATCCTGCCTACTCACAGCAACAGCTCCAGAGAGCACAGAAAGTCTGGCTCAGGCTGCAGACCTACAGTAGCCAACTATCTTTGTGTTGAGTCAACTACAAGTAGATTTGAAAATTCATGGGTCTCAAGTCCAACGGAAAATAAGGGCACACAGCATGCTGTGCTGCACAAACAAACCCCTAAACTGAATGCAGATTCATATTCTGGCCTATGTAGTTTAACAGCTTAATCTCTTTAGTTTAAGATTTGTGTCTTGGGGCTTTCCTTATGCTGTATAAAGACTAGCAGAATGTTTTTTTTCACTAAATTACTACTTTTGGCTTGCCTTCTGTCTTTTCTTTCCTCCCACCAGACATTCAGTTCTTGACTTCCACAAGAAAAAAAACAAGAACAACTGAAAAACTAGTAGGAAAGCATCTAACTAGCAGGATGGAAAAGCATGTACTGCTGAGGAAATAGAGGGATTGAGGACTTTGCTGATAACCTCAAACAACTGCTTCCACTAATTCAACATGAATGCAGTATGTGAAGACACAGTTGCTTTTACCTTTGCAATTTGACTCAGAAGTCCTCTGCTCTCTGTAGCTGCATTACTGTGAGAGTATATCCAGATCCACACAAGACCAAACAAGGTCCACAGCCTCGATCGCTATATCTTCAGTGACATTCAGTTAAGAACTAGAGCCACCATGAAGCAGTTAACAAATGAGGTAGCACTTGCATTCTAGCATTTTTATATTAAAAAATCTTATGGAAGCAAAAGTATCCATGTAAATGCACATCCACACATATATTCAAGAACATGCAATAGACACAAGACTCAGGGTTTGTTGGTATTAAGGCTCAGGTCCCACTCATAGCTCACAAACAGGTAAAAAAGGATTAAACTTTACTCTTCCCTTACAAATTGATCAGCTAGAGAGAGACAAAGAATAGTATCTTTAAGGTTGCAATACTTATTTTCCAACTACATTTTAATAACCCTAGTTCCTAATTCGGGCAGCCTTGCAAATTCAGATACATTTGATTAAATTAAACAAGAATTTTTCTTTTACTGACACTTATTTCAGTTGATAATCTGATCTCAAATTCCCATCTCCCTCTTTTCTTCCCAGGAAGAGCAACAAAAACTCTGCATTTCTGACAAGTCTAAATAAAGATTTGCTGGTTACTGAACTATGCTACATTTCCTATCAACAGAAAACAAAAGCGGAAAAAAAAAAAAAGACTAGTTCACCACTAGAGGAGATGACTCAGAGCAAGCAGGAACTGTTACCAGACTCAGAGAAAACAGTTTTCCCTTGTACTGTTGACAAACCCACACTAATGTTGAGATGAACCTAGATTTGCTTTCTTAGCCCACATCTTCCTAGAACTGAACCTATTTTCTTACAAAGCCTCCAGATCGTTTTTGGATACTGCCAGCATTTTCAACTTCACGTTAGTCACTTTGTGAACAAGAGATCAAAAGATAGAGAAAGAACTATCTTTTTAATTGAAATGATAAATTTCTGTGCACATGGCAAAGTCTGGAAAGAGTTATTCATGTTCTGGATCTGGAGGTTTGCAGCACACGCACATCATGCTTTGAAGTGTTTCCAGTTTACGGCTTCTTTAGCAGCAGCTAAGGTTCTCATGTAAACACGGCATGTAGAAATTGGGGAGCTGCTATGACAAAAAAAAACTCTATCCCAGCCAAAACCAGCATGAGAGTTTACCAGACACCATCAGACACTGCAAGACTCAATGGTCTCATGCAGTGGTGGCACAGCAAACACCCCCATGAGATGGTGGAGAGCTCTAGGACCTCCTGAGATCCATCCTCCAGTAGGCAGCTCACAGTGCTTCGCCACACACCAAGCGGGAAGGCAGCACACCAGCACTGTCAGGGCTCTTTTCTTTGTTGGTTGTGGCACTGCAGACACCTTAAGAGACAGGTTACCCCAACAGTCCCAGTGATGGGTATTCTGATGAAAGAAACTGTTGTTTAATACCAGTAACCATGTACTAAACCAATTTCTGTACCAAAACTCTATTCCTCCAGAGCTCAGTGCTCTCACCACTTCTTTCTCTTTCCTAAACTCTATCTCATGGTCAAATAAAAGAGATCAAAAATGCTGTATGATGATATTTCAAGTAAAAAGGGAGGACAGACTGTCATTTCTAATCATGTCTCAAAGCCCCAGGTATCTTGGGCCCACATAGGGGCCCAGCTTCTACCTGTGTGCAAGCAGTAAAGGAAGCCAGAGGCCTCTTCACAGTTCCAGGGAATATAATTAAAGATACACTGTCCTGAGGTCCTATTCAGAACATGGTACCAATACTAGAAAATCTCTGGAATCTACCAGAGATGCCACTTCACCGTAAGGTACAACCTATACTTCTGCCAGCATTCTCCTCAATCCCACAAACACAGAATTCCTGACTGGGGATTTCAACTAATAATACTGTGCTAAAGGAGAAAACAAGACATAAATAAGTACTTCACAAAGTCTTATATAGGAGCATGAAGACCCTGCAGGCACGTATATTCCTGAAAGAATAGGCTGAATGACCCTCCAATAATCCAGATGTATTTTCTTCTCCTTACTTGCACAGGGAACCAAAGCAAGACCTCAGCACTTGAGGGAGCATTACTAGCACAACACAGCAAGGCAGCTTTGGGAAGTTTATCGTTTTCACAATCTGATTGATTTCAAAGGTCACCCTGGAGGAAAAGCCTCAATCTGGTTTCTGCCGACACAGTCAGTTCCCACAGCCAATAACTATTCTCTGCGCTTGGCACTCACTCAGGTGGTGGGATGTGGGTTGCACTGTGGGTACCTGCATCTTAATGAAAGTCTATTTTACTCCCCCAAAGTCTATTGTTCATTTGGAGACATGTAGTATTATTGGTTGTTTCATACTGCAGGTCTAAAGACAGGTATAAGCTGCAAAGAAATAAAGGCTTTCGGAGTAGTAGAAACTTTAAAGTATTATCCTAAAAGTCTGAGACACCTAAAATAATTCAGACTTAAAACCATTTGAAATTTCTTCTTTTTCTAACCAGTAAAAAACATATCCTCCTTTCTCCATATGACATCTGAGTGTACGGTGGATGTAAACCCCATTAGGGGAGCCTATCAGCATGAAAACACCTCTTACTCTCCCCAGGTGATGGCCCTGGTTCACAGTTTAGCAAAGAACAACTCATTTGAAGAGCTCATGCAATAAAGGTCCCAGTCAGTGTGACCTGTCCTCACTATAGTGTAGATGGGAAAGGTTAAAACCACACCATTAAAATTGCAATCTAGGAGAATAAAAATAAATATTAAATAAAATTGATAAATTATAGATGAATCTATAAGATTTTGTGAGAAGTCGCTTCCTCTAGATACACTGTTCTAGACTAAACATATTGCTCTCATGAAATTTGATAAGTTTTTCAATCATCCGTGCCAAAAATTAAGTTGTACCCAATTTTCACAATCAGGAATAATTTTACTGCTGAAGGCCCAAAAGAGTGGCCTCTCTGAGGGTGAAATGCTTTTCAGTGCATGTTCAAAAAAGAGAACTGAACATCTGGAGGCCCCTCAACTGGAGATGTCTAAAGAACACTGTTAATTTGGAGAAACCAAAGTAACAGTTTGAAATGGAAATACTCTGTCTGTAGGCTAAGCTAACAAGTTCTTTACAAATGAAATGGATGTACCAATTTCAAGACATTAAGGCCTTAAGACAGCTTTTATCCAGGTATGTAGTGCACAAAAAGCTGCATATTCCAATCGCTGTGTTGTTTGCCTGCATGTGCCCTATACAAATAAATGCAATTCAGGAATGTCATACCTGAAGCACCTTTAGATTAATTTTAACCTTGAAGGAAAATATTAGCAATGGAACTAAATATCACAACCAAAATGTTAGAGCCATCTTGGCAGAACTGCAAAACTATGCTATTGTCATGGCTGAGGAGTTTTCTGCCAGTAGGGGAAAGGGAATTCTCATGAGAGACAGGAAGGCTTGACAGGTTGATGGGCAAGAAGGATGGACCCTCTGGCTGGGCCTCAGTGAAGAGCAGAATGCTCCAGCAACTGAGCCCAGCCACAAAATGGTCTCAGCCTTGTTGCCAGCCCTTTAGGTCTTCCCTGCGTATAAAGCAAATAGTTTTAATTTTTACCTCGCAAATCAACAAATAGGTTTTCTTTCCCGCTAAAAGAGAGCTCAGATTCATCACAGTCAATAAAATGCTTTCAACCCTGGCTGAGAATCTCTCATGGCAAGCAGCTCTGCTGGCCAGTGCCTGCTCACCCGCCCACCCAGGGCCACATCACTGTCACCTTCCTCGTCCTGCCCACGCCTCGCTGCTCCTGCCTCTGAATGACAGCCAGCCACCTCCCAGCCCTACAGGAATAAATCTCCAGACCACAAACCTCTCATATCCGTTCTTCCTCCTACCCCCAAGGGAACGAGTTACACTCTATTTAGCTTGAGTCATGACTTCCCATCTTCTTACTCAAATTTGTGAACCAGAGGAAGAGCATGAGAGGTGTCATGGATCTATTCTGCTGGCATGAGCGAGGGATGCCTTCTCCACAGGAGCCATACCCAAAGGTACCCACTACCAGGCAAGCTCCCGCAGCCCAGAAAACCCAAAGGTGCAGGGTCCCAGGGCAGGCCAAAGCTACCCTGGTAAGTGAGAAAGGGGCATGTCAGGCAGGCGTGGCGATCGCTGCCAGTCACATCCACACCTCAGCATCATCCTTCTTCACCGTGCACATATGGGCTGCACAGACCCACCTCCCACTGCAGCCAAGCAGAGAAAAAGGCTTCATTTTTCCACTAAAATAACCCACTTTACTGCCAGAACAAACCTTTCTTCATATACTCTCTTTCTGGATCAGTTTTCTTGTATGTATTATTAAATATTCACTGAAGTAACTATTTCTAAACAACATGTGTGACACCTTTTAAGTGGCTGCAAACACTACGTGCATAGCCACATAAAGGGAGAGAACAGAGCAGACAGTTTAAATCCTGCTTACCTTACTGATTCTCACAGTAAAAGTAGTGAAGTATTTGTAGGGAGCTGATACAATAAAATGCAAAGTGAATTTAAATTATAAGGTAAAAGTAAAAAACTCACTTTAAGGGACTAACACTTTTCCCCCTTCCTGCATATAAAGAGATGTGTATCTGTGTTAACACTGGACCCTACACATTTGATAAGTATGTATGTAAATTTAGATACAAATACCCAGCATTTTGTTACAAGTCAGAAATAAAAGCCAGGCGTAAAAAAAAAAACACTGAAAAAACTAAAACACAACAATTTTTTTCAGCTATTTTCTCCTACTACTTGCCAAAAAATACTTTGTATTTCACCTTGGGGTATGGACATTAGTCATCATTTTGTGACAATATTTATATGAGAAGCCTTCAAGTTATACAAATTTGGTAAAGTCATTACTCCTATTGCAGAAAATTATCTTCAATCCTTTTGTTCACTAAATAACCACCAAAAGATGACATTATGTCAGAATATTCCCTGTGTAACAGTTCAGCAGACTGTGGAAGAAACAGATATTTTGCTTCGATGGAATAAAAATCAGGGGAGAAAAAGAGAGAGAATCAGTTCATAAAACCACAACTTGCGTAACTGGTTTTGCTTAAGTGAAAAACAAATCAACTGATCATTTCCTGGCAGATGAAGCATTACAGTCAAACAGAATTTAAGAATTTTATCCCTTAATTATTTAGCCATATCCTTACACCGTATCAAACTATTCCCTTTTTATTTCCAAACTTCCTTTTAAAGCAGATAAATTTTCAAGGAGAAGCTCTGTCTCAAACCAGTACAAGTTTAAAAGGCAAGTGAGTTTCCCAGGTGAGAGCTGAGCCCTCACAAATCCAAGTTCATCACTCGCCACATTGCTAATGAGACAAGTGCAGCCCAACACGAGGTTAATTGTCAGAAGCAATAATCTAAATTAAACTGGCCAACATTCAAGTAAAAGGTACCATTTAAAATATCCTTTTCCAATGAAAGCAATCTCAGGAGTTTATTTGCCTGCTCAATATAGAATTCCAGGTTTTTAAAAAAACCCTTCTTCCCCTCTAAGGAACCCAAGTAATTATTTTTAATACAGTGACATATGTTAGACAAAAGTATTAAGGAGGGGGCTTCGTTCCACTCCAAGTCTCCATGGAATTTTCCCTTATGTGATCACACATCTGAGCTCAGATTTTAACTAACCAGTGAAGATTTTTTGTTAAACAATCACTGTTAGCTGATGAGAAATCTTTTCACAAATAATCCCGAAACAGAGAAGATCTGCTGTGATGTTCCCAGCACTGAGAAATATAATCAAAACAATACAGGGAATTAAAGGAAAAAAGCAAGAGTTCACAAAAACATTTGAGAAATGGCTCAAGTCAACTCAAAGCTCACTTGGTTTTGGCTGGGACTCTGGGCTCACAACAGCTTCAGCCTGCCAAAACAAATACAGCCACCCGTTTCTTCCCGAGGCTTTCACCCAGGGAGGGACCTGCTCCTTTGCTTTCCCCTGCTACGATAATGACACGCCTGCCAGGATTTGACTGGGGCTCATATCCCTGTCTGCCTTTGAAACAATTATTATTTTGTTAATTGTGAGAAGAAAAGGACTTAAGTGGCACCTCAGACTGACATAATAACCAATACCTTCCAGATAATTATTATATGCTGTAATTAAAATAATGCATATCATTGAGGCAAAAAATTTAAAAATACCTTGGGGGAAAGTACTTTGAGATATAATTCCACACAGAGAATCTGTTTCATTTTGGTTGTAATCATAAAGGAAAAATGTAGAATTTAACATAGATACTATTCACTTACCATTCAGCGTTCATATAAAAAAGCATATTCATCTAATAAAAATGAATTTTGTGGGTGTAGCTGCAATGTTTTATGCATATGTTTACCCATAAGAAATGATTGCAACATGTATGATAAAACAGTTTTCAATTAACCTTTTCTGTAATTTGAAAATTATTTAATTCTTTGCCATTTTCATTAAGAAAAGCCGGTAATTGGATACAAAACTGCTTTTCAAAGCACTCAGTCATTTATACCTAATCCCTGCACTAGAGACAATCAGAATACCCAGGTTTTCAAAACTCCTTAATTTTAGCCTTGAACATGAGATCATTTCAAGGTGGGTAATGCAGTGAAAAACCTCTCAACAGAATAATGATAAATACAACAATAAAGAATAATGCCACACAAAATAGTCAGAACGACAGTGGATTCAAGTAAGTTGTACTAAATTTAAAAAAAAGATTGGCTCAGCTTTTAACAATATTGCACAAGTGCCTTTCTTTTTCTAACACAGAGTTGAACTGTTGAATCACTACAAATGCCTTAGCCTAAGAGGTAGCTGGCAAACACGGTGGCATGAAAAGAATCTTGCATTAGACTTGACCAGTTCCAAATGAGGTTGCTGACATAGCTTTAAAAACATTTTTACATTTCTCTTTTTTTAAATTCCCATTTGGTAATCTGCTGGTCCCTCTTCCAAACATATAAAATTCAATCCACAACACAGAAGCTTTGTTACATTCCATTCCTTGGATGCATTGGACAGTCTACTTGCCTACTCAGGAACCCAATGGGAACATACAAAATGAAACTCTTAGTGTACTAAAATGACCTCTGGAAATTTGACGGGAGCACGTATTTACCTTCATTAACCAGCACAACCAACTGCAGCAATCTGTACTGGCAGCACAGCTACAGATCACTTTTTGAAGACAAAGTGGCAAAACTGAGGAGATTGAAGAGGTCCTAAACTGTGATGTAGGTACTAATCCCAGCCTACTGCCATGCTCTTCCTGCCTGACTCGTAAGTGCACACAAAAGCAAACAGCAGATGGTGAATTCATAAGACCAGCAATAGTGGCATAATCAAAGCAGACTCACCGACCTGTGCCCATATTCAGGCAACCAAAGGCTGACTGATCAACTGATACCAACTCAGCAAAGACCAGAGATGCTTGAAGAACACCTAGAGAGGACTTCACTCACCAGGTCACCTTGGGTAAGGCTCTTCATGGTCCAAGGTAACATATTTACAAAAAAGATTTCTCATTTCTCTTCCTATGTAGTGCTTTGTTCCCTTTCTCCTTTTAAATTTGAATTTCCTCTTTCAGATGTGGGAAGTCAGCATTTTAGTCTTTTCTCCCCAAATGTTACCAAAGGACAATAACACAGTCCCACTTAAAAATGTAGGAAAATATTTTAAGAGACAGAACTGTTTGTTTTCAGCATTTAAAGCAAAAAAACATCCAAGCAGCTTTTCTAATTGCACTAAAAAGATGCGAGGCAGTATCCAGTTTATTCGTTCTGTTTCTAAAGCTTACCCTTCATCCTTTCACTGGAGACTTGAAGAACACAACTACAGCAAGGTCAGACCTGTTAAGTAGTCAGGGGGGTCAAATAAGACAAGCAACATAAAACAACCTTGGCTTTTTGCTTTTTCTCTCAAATAAAGAAATGTACCATAAAAGCGTCCTGCCTGCCTGACACTTTGCACCTCCAGCAGCCAAGGAGCAAAAGGCCCATTAGGCAGCTGTAGGATTCCTACCTGGAGGAAGTATAGTATTTCCTGTCCACATCCAAAGACATTGATCCCAACACAGCAAGCTATCCAGCAGCTACACGGGCCATATTTGTGAGGTTATAATTATTTATTTCTGTCAATTTCAAGCCAAAATGGCAAATGCTTATTCAGACTTCTTACAGCTTTAACAGCTCAAGCACACGGGATGATGACCACCTCTCTCTGTAAGACTAAGCTGCTATTTATCACTAGTTAGAATTAAATAAAAGCACAAAGACAGATTTTGAAAACCCAAAGCACATTCAAAAAATTACACTCTGCTCCAAGACCTAACACACTAATAGACTCTCACAGGAATAGCTATCTCCCTGGCAAGATAGTGCAATAATGCAATTACTGCCATTTAATTAATTTATATTCTCAAAATCTGTCTCCTTACAATTTTTAAGTATTTCACTTTAACAACAAGACAGGATTTTCTGCCCTGGTTTGCCATAGCAACCCCTGCAACAAATGGCAGTTGTCTGTAAAAAGGGGGAACTCTTAGAGCATGCATGCATGGTTTAGTATGGTTTGTTTTAAAGCAGGTCAGAGCACAATGGACCTTTTCTACCGTATAGGATTGAACACCAACAAATCTCACTTCAAGGGCTGCCACGCTCCTCTGCAAAATGAAATGACACTGCTGCTAAGTCTGGATGTAATTACAGATATGAAAGGATGGCTGTGAAAGTTGCTCGTATCTTCCTCTCCCTCCTCTACGATAGATGTATTTGCCATACAACTGTTAACATCCTGAACGAGTAACAGGCAGCAGACTTAACATTTCCTTTCATTTTGTTTTAAGGGTTAGTATACAGTGATGGCTGTTAAAGCACATTCACCACTAAAGAATGAGACCTTTGTCAACTGCAGGCAGAGCTCTCCGCTGCCTGCCTGTGCAGCCCAGGGCAAAAGCTATACTGGGAAGCCTTGACCTCCGGCCCAACAAGGACACTTAGTAGAGCTAAGGGTAATCACGACTCCTCCTTGCTCATTCAGTTGCTTGAGCTGTTTCAAGCAATCATTACCAATGCAGCTACATTTTGTGGTCATATTATAAAATGAATCATTGTTCAACAGTCCAAGATTGCTAAACTTATTTTATGTGTGGTTTAGAGCAGAGTCACTGGTTGCTCAGACCCCTCAGAGTTGTACTCCCTCCGGTCCAGTCGCAGCAGGGAAAGCGCTCGTCTTTGGCTCTAGTCCCAACGTAGGATGGTGTAACAGAGCAGCATTTGGCCTCTACTACTTCTTCTCACAAGCTCCCCATAAGCTAGCCAAGATTTTTTTTCAGCCACTTCCATCTGAAGAGTCTTTACCTCAGAGACTCTCTAGCTTTTGTGCAGTTTTAACACAACTTCTGGGAACTGAAAGATCTACCACTCCTTTTGAGGTACTCCAATTACACCCTCACAAACGTCACTTCTCACTCCATGTTCCTACAGGCACAATTTCTGTTTTAAGAGAGCCTGTGGGATATTTGATGTTGGGATTTGGTAGGAGTGAATGAATGCTCCATTATTCACCCTGGTGGTACAGCACTGGTTGCTCTGAAGTTTTACAATGCGGCATATTGCTGTAATGACATCATATGACATCATAAATCTCCCACAATATCTAAAGCTTCTGATGAATGCTCCTATATAAGCATCTTGTTGATAAAGGGGAAAAAAGGAGTTAATCAAATAAAAATCTTTTGCATTTGTACACTATTTAGAAGTTTACAGACAAGTACAAACCATCTTATGCTTCAAAACCAAAACCCTTTACCTTAAGTTCCACAGCAAAGAAGGCACCATCTTGATTAATGGATGCAGTTAGACAATGCACCCTGCTTTTCACCCTACGTGAAAACCTCACAAAGAAAGCTCCTCTGCAAAATATATGAATCTTAATTTGAATTAATATTTCTAAAAAGTCCTCTGGAAACAAAAAGTTACTGTATTTCTCATTACACCCAAGTGTTTAATGACACTTCAGCCACAAATAGTTCAGATTAACAAATATTTTCCCCTTCTTTTAAAACCTTCCCATATACATACTAGTCAAGTTAAAGACCGGCTTCTCAGTTCTTGCCAAAAAGGTGGATATTTGCCACCCCCATCTTCAATCAAACACACACAGACACACAACTAAAGCAATACCATAGCCTACTATAAAGCTCTTAACCCCGGGCTTCATGTGTCTCCCTACTCTGCAGCTTTCTCCTTCCTCCAGTCTTAAGAAAAGCACTTTAAAACAGGTCAAATACATGCCTCCCCACTTTCAGTCTCAGAGCTCCCACACTTCTGTGCTCTGAAGACAGTAGGTCTCCATGACTCTGCAGAGGTAGGAGGATTCCTACAGGTAACGCCTATTTTGCTGTCCCAGTCTAAGTCACTGTGTCTCAGGCATTTGCATAAGCAAGAAAGAACCTAAACCCAACCTTCCATATATTCCTATATGATATTTTATAAAGAACAATCAAATGACTCTGAAGATCATTAGACAAAAAATATCCTGCAAATGGATGCTTTCATAGAAGGGAAAATATTCTGTAGTAAAACGGCTTTGGCCTATCCCTCCTGTAGCTAAATAGCTCACTCCAGAATAGCTGTATTGAGTTTGGTTTTCCATATTAGCACAGAGCTGAAAAATTACAAGGGTGGAACAGTGCAAAGAAGCTCTTTGCAAAGAATCAAGTACAGGATCAGGAACCACACACATATCTGAACCTGTGTTACCTATGTTCCTAAGCTGCCTCTCAATATATTATTTACTTCTTCCTATAAAACAAGTTTGAAATGTAGCTTGAGATACATCTGGAAACAAAAATCATGTTTCAACCTCTGCCCTCAATTGCATCAGTGGAAATCAAACATCCACACATTTGACTTCATTTACAGGGCTGTAACTGAAAACATGGCGCTGTGTGATTTGGATCTGATTTTGGACCCTACATCACAGCACTGGGTTCCTGTTTAAGTTTTCTATTTCACTTTGCTTTCACACCAAGACAAACCTTTCTAGTTCCATTTTTGTCCTTACTACAGTAGTACCAGTACACTGCACTTCAGTTTCCACCACTGCAAGGAATATTTGACTCTGAGATATGCACCATATTAAAGTTTTAAGAGGTCAGGACATTATCTCTGCTATTACCACCTTTTTCACTTCTGTTCTTAATTTCTATTGAAGGATGCAAAGTCCCAAATGAAAATTGTCAGCCTGCACTTGTCCTGGTTGAAAAGGTCATGTTCATGGTGAGTAGTTCCCGCTTTGTCATCTCTTCTCCCTTCCCATCTCTCTTTCATAGGACAACTGATGGAAAGCACTGCTTTTTTCTAACCTTTGCTAGGTTCTGTTAGCTCCCTTAAGTCACTTCCAGCCCCAGTCTCTTTCAATCCCTACACTGTTCTGCCAGAACATCAGTAAGATGCTAAATAGTATATGTAGTTTCAGGGAAATAGCTAATCTGCTATTTTTGAAAGTTCAAATTGCTGTGCTGTCAACAGTAGGAATAGGTTAACAAGATATTGCTCAGTTCTGAAATCTTCCTTTTTCTGGAAAGAACTAGAAAATGTATGAACTGTGCTATAATAGTCGGTGATTTGCTGAGTATGACTATGGTCCAGCCACATGCCATACTGTATATATAGCCTTACAAGTTTATAACATACTGAGGTTTCTACTTAATGTAAATCCGCTACTGAATTCTAATACCTAGTTCTCTCGTTTCCCCATCTCCACACATCCCCCACCAGCGCTCAATGCCAAAGGCTGAGAAATAACAAAAGGGCCACAGGAGGCCTCAGGCATGTTTAAAACCAACACAGACCCACATAGGATCCCACTGTCACGTGCCTACGAGCCCGCAAGCAATGCACTTCAGAGAGCAGTACTGTATCCCAAAGTTACCAACCAGCTTCTTTTTGTTCCCAGCAAATTAAAATGCTTGGATTCTTTTCTGCTCCATGTTCCCATGCCAAAGACAGGATCATACTAACAAGCTTCTGATGGAATTCTCTAAGAATTTTTTTTATCTCCGCAAATTAAATTTCTACAGAGAAAATAAAGCTCCCCTCATCAAGAGCCCCAGAATTATGGGAAACAAAATGTCAAGAATTAACAATGCTAGATATTAAACTCCTACACAGGGTTAATTTTTTTTCCATATAGCACACAGAAATCTGTCCCACCCATCAGATGAGCTACTATACTTCTATTAGCGTTCTGGCACCTCCTTCTGTACAAACATAGCCCTTTTCCTATAAAATACGTTATATAAAATATATAATCCAGCAAGTACGGAAATAAAGGATTTTTTTTACTTCCAGACTTGAACCTATTACTCCTCCCATCAGACAGCATCTTCTTCCCCTAAATACTACATCACATAACTACCTGCATGTAAAAAGACATTCAGTAGGTGTATGAGACCAGGGAAACCAGGATCAGTCTTCCTTTATAAACAAATTGCTGCAACACAAGACCTGACTCAATGGGCCACGATTCACGGCTAAATGAGAACATACTCCATGTTTTTTCCTGTTCAGCTACAAACTGCACCTCGCAATAGCTCTGGGAGAATAACTGCAGATTCTGTAAAACACAAATGCTATCCAGATATAAGAGGTTACTTTGCAACAAGCTGGTTAAGTTTTGTATCTAAAAATACTTGGCCTAGGGACTGCCTCTCTCCTACACGATACACATACTAAGGCTACGTTAGTGCAAATGTCAGTTTAGGTACACGTCTTGCCAAACTGCACATACAATGGTTTTAGTAGTCCTAAATACAGTCCAATTAACAGCAGCTTGCATCCATACCCAGTTCCTGGATACGTGGCCAGATAAAATCTAGACAAAACGCCAAGCACTCAAAGGAAAACAAAGTACAGTCTATTAATTGCACTGGAGTTAGCACTGCCATCATGTAATCCTCAGTGAAAACATGGGGTTTTTTAATTTTTTTTTTTAATTTATTGCGATCTGTTAAACGCTGTTCCACTTACACAGCATCGCACAATTTTCAGACAACAAAATCTGTGAAAAAAGCCTTATGGCTTTGTGTCAGGTCTTGCCATATTATTATGGTGCAAAGGCTACACAAATTTATCTCCTTCTAATTCTGGATTTTTTAAAATATGAAGACACTGGGTTGGTTGTTTTTTTTTTCCATCTGCAGCTAAGATTTCACCATCTCCTTCAAATTTACATGCAAAACAAGAGCTTATGCACAAGATGCACATATTAAAAAATAGAAAAGGATTCAGGAGAAGCCTTGAAGATGCTTGATGGCAATTTTGTTCTGTAACAGCCACTCCTTCCACAAAACCCACATTGCGACCACGGGGCATCACAGTGCCGTGTCAGCACAGCACCTGTACCTGCAACTCCATCCCAGCCTCGTTCAGCAAGGAGGACGACAGGAGTGGCCCAGGGGATTTGCTGTACCTCAGTGAGATAGATAGTGCAGGTGCTTACTACACTGCCAAAAATCCCACTGCTGTCCCTCACAAAGTCACAGCATCACTGTTACAAACAGCGTAGAAACCCTTAGCAGTCTCTCTCATCTTTTGCTGTCTCTCTACTTTCCTACAGACACACATTCGAAATTGTGAAGCCTAAGAAGTTCTCGCAAAAGGAAATTTAAATATAGAGCAACAGAAAGCAAAGGAGAAAAAAAATCTCATGCTTTTATGGTAACAAAAATATTCCTTAACTTTGTTAATGAAATTACTTTGGATTATTAGGCATAATATTTTTTAAAAGGGTAATTCACATTTCATCATAAATGCTTTAATTTTTGTCTCATACCACTTAAAACAGACCATGGAAGCTCTCTAGCTAAAAATTATTACATTTCTTTCCTACTTGCCTTTGTGAAGTGCCATACTACCCTTGTGGCCCCCTTCTAGAAAAATTCATAAATGCATACATACCTTGGGATTTGGACAACTTTGCATCATATTTTAGTATCTGGAAATAACAATCAGCTTAGCAGAAGCAGCTTTGTGCCAGTAAACTTCATAATAAAAGTACTTCTGGATAAATAAATAAAAGAGCATCTCTATTATGCAATACTAAACTAATCCTTGTGATAAATTTATGAATTCAACCCTCCAAAGGTCAGTAGAATATTAATTTGTTCCTTGCACTAAATAATGTATTAGGGTTTAATTTAATCTGGTTAAATAGATGTTCGACAACATTCAAACAGCCTTGGCACCAACACTGACGCAGTTCAGTACAAAATGGTAAATTTACTATAAAATATTTCAAACTTTCAGTGCCAGAATACAATTCCTTAAGGAGTTCCAGAACACAAATCTTTAATAATTGCCACTGAATTCTGCCATACGGTTAATATTCAATTCTCAGATTACGATGTCACTTTGCAGTGATAAACACAGTTGTTTCCGGAAGAGAGTATCTCCCGGTTCTGCTTTCAGGGCAGGAAGGCAGATTTGCTCAAGAACCCACCAGAAGTCCCCAGAAGGGAAGAAAATCCTAAATCTGCAGCTATGGCTGCATATGTGCCATATGGTTATGTGGCACACACAGGGGCACAGCAGGCCCTACATTTCCCTTTACACGAGGGAAATGTCCACGTCCAGTACAATGTACTGTCCAGCATCCCCAAGAGACGTGAAATCCCTCACCTGTGTGCTCCAGCCTGTACCGCAGCATCTCTTACCTAGCTGGAAACTACCATTTTACCTGCAGCAAATCACCTTTTTTCTGACCTAAAGCACACTTTGGCAATCAACAGGTCATTCCTCTGTGAACAAAAGAAAAGTTGCATGTTTGATCCACGAGGCAGTTCCTGCTGCTTCTCTGAATGCACATAAAATGTATTTCCCTTGGAACAGATTTATCTCATTCTGCATAAGGTTTTATTTTATGGGTGGGGCTGGTTTTTGTTGATTTGGGTTTCTTCGTTTCATGGCAATTAGTTGCAAAACACCTTAAGATGCATTGCTAGAATGACTGCTTGACAAACTGCACTTTGTATCTTATTGTAAAATATTCAGACACTCAACCCAAACAAATGGTGTCTGTAATAAAAATACTGCCATATATCTGCATTTGTACTAGAACAAATCAGTTTTATTTGTTCATTCTATGTTTTAGTGTCATAGGTCTCTTAGAAAAGATAATTTATAATTCCTTATGCAATTAGATATGAAATTAAGTTGTCTCACTCTGCAGAAGAATTTATAATAAAGAGACCAGGTTCAACCAGTTCCATGGAAAATATTTTGATAGCATCAAAAAAGACAGCATAAAGATCTTTAGTGTTTTAACAAATTAACACATGCCTTTTGGGTAAATTACTGTACATGCTGTTAATCTTTTAATTAGGTTCTCAATTTCACATACACATTTATGGTAGGGGAGATTTTTAGTGATCAGAAAATGCAAATGTATGGTGTTGTTATGCTCTTTGTTAAAAGAAATATCAAAAAAGTTAAAAACACTCCCACCTTGCCCAAAAAAACCCCAAAAATACATTATGTGTAGTCCTTTCTTTAAAAGCTCCACAATAAAATACTATTAAATCTTTATGAATATTAGTAACAAAATACCACTTTCCATTTTTTTATTCAAACAAATACAAATTGGGAAAAATAAGACTTGTTCTCTGCAGTTAAGCCACAGAAAAGGAAACTTTTATGTTCATAAAGCATGTAGTTTTTAGACCCATCACCAACATTTAAAAATATGTAATTGATGCTATCTATATAAATGGCTACATAAACAGTGACGTTTGAAACACATTCTACGGTAGCATTTCACAAAATGCCAATTTTCTCATGCTGACTGCTGCACAAAACTGCCTAAACATCTCCTTCCAGGATCTTGAAAAGATGCAGTATTATCTATAGCTCATTATTTGATACTTTTTTTTTCCTCAAGCATTTGGTGCATCCTCAGTTTCAACACAAGATAAATACTTTTTCCCCTCACAGACTATTTCATAGATTCTATAGCTGGTGCCGAAGAAAAACCTACTCAGAAAGGCAGACAAATTGCCATCAGTTAACAATCCCTATGCCAAGGGACATTTTTAGCATGGAGTTGTCACTGTGAAAGTAGGAACTATCTACTAGCTATCCCACATAATCATTTTTGTTAGAAAAAGGAAAAAGGCCAAAATGTGGCTAAGCAGCAAATATATTGTAAAAACAAAGTATGAAAGCAATTTAGCTAAGAATTCTGACTGGCACATGCATCCTCCTCTTAGTCTGCTTGTATAAATTTAACTCTTTGTTGGTAATGTGGAAACAGCCAGGTGAAGACAAAGATGCTGCACATACAAAACTGGGGAGTGAAAACAGTTAAACTACTGACCTCAGATCCCAGGACTATTCTAGCTTTATTGTTTAATTGACAGTTACTTCATTATAGAGGAACGATTATTCAGTAGGAATAAAGTTGAAAGCAAAATTGCCCATAAATACACAGTGGAAAATGCCCCAACCTCATCTCATTCAATGTGATGACATGCCTTTTTTAATCACACCTGTATAAACATACATTATTTTAAGTTGCCTGGACAAATCAAAGGTATTCACTGGCTAAAAGAAAGACAGACTCCATAAGCCCTCCACCGGTATGGAGAGGCAGAGATACCCACCCTGAATAACTAAGTAGCTCAGTGCATGGGAGGAGGACACATAGACCCGCTTGTCTCAGACACAGCCTGAGTTTGAACCTTCACTGGTACTCTGAGTGGGTTTCCAGTGAGCAGGATAGTAGGCAAAAGGAGGTCGCTAATAGCATTGTCTTTTGCTCACCCTTTTCCATTCCATTCCATTAAATGTAGCCATTTAATCCACTGCAGACCCCCAATGACAACCAATGCAGGAGGGCAGACTGCCCTTGTAAAATTCAACTGGTATGAAAGGATGCAAACGGGAAATACTGATTGACAGCTTCATTTATATTCCAATAAGGACCACAAGGATTAAAGCCAGGGCCCTTCTACAGTGCTCACGTGCAGCAATGAGAAACCCTCTGAACTGACCCTTTGCTGTCACTGCCAGAAGGATCTTTCCTGAAGAGATGATCAGACACAGAACAGGGGTCAGTGTATTCACCTCTTTCATTTTTTAAAACCAGGGAACATTTTCTGTTTATCCCTTTTAGATTTTCTACCTTTAGTTTGTTAGGTTTTCAGTTTAAAAACAAACTGGTTTCCATGCTTAGTTTGTCTATGCAGTTAAAAGGCACTGAGAAGTACTGCCTTACACCAGGAGATCCAACTGATCCTGCAGACAGCACCTTTGCTCTCAACATGCTCACCAATTCCCCCTCACCTGTGCATTGAGATCCAGACTGGGGCACTGATGATAGCAGACTTCAGACAGATCTACCGGAGAAAGAGATCTGCTTTCTCCCCAGCAGCACATCCATTATAAATGCTGCATAGGGAATCTACACTCAAGGCAAAACAGAGATTCCAGAAGTTGGGACATGCTTCCTAATAAGCAGAAGCTAGTCTGGGGGATGCACCCTACCTCTGTGAGGTTAAAGAAGGAAGCAGCTGGGGGTGGGCTCATCATTGTGCCCGGGCAGGGAAGGCAGATGGGGCAAGGCAATCTGCAGCTGGAACAAAAAAACAAGCTCCTCATGCCACTGGCTTAAAATGTTGCTTCCCTTATCTAGAGCAGGGAATGGGGAAAAAAACAACAAACCCCACAATACAAAAACAAAACCAGCAAACAAGAATGTTTAAAAAAATCTGAAAATAAAAAAAAAAGGGAAAAGACAGCTATGCTAAGATGTCAGCTAGCACCAGGCTTTGCTCTGCTGGTACTACTGAATGCTTAAATATTAGCTTATTAGCTAACAGGCTGCTAACTGCACCTCTTTTTCCTTCTCTGGACAAGGAAGACCCAAAATACAGCACTGCTTCATTATCAGATCCATAAAAAAAAAGACAAGAAAATTTTATTTTTCATTAAAGTTAATAAAGACCATTCCCCAATTTTCCTCAAAAATACCAGTGGTTCTTGGGCTGTGGGCTTAGCTGAGAGGTTGGGAAGGGGGACAAAAAAAATCTGAATTTATTATATGCTGATGCTGGTCTAAGTTTTTAATTGAGTACACACAGGCCTTTCAGAGTGAACCTGATCTTTATTTCACCCCCAACGACTGTAACGGTTGCTGTGACACAAAAAAGCCTGTAGCTCAATTTCCCCAGCATTTCTTCATTGGTTTATAAAATGGGCAGAATATATGAAATTTTTTCCCTGAAGAGTGCAAAGCTTCATGAAACTTCTGTCCTGCAGTGTCACCTTTTTGCACACAGCCTGCAACATAAAGCGGATAGAAGGCACCAAAGAATGTGGCCCTCATCAAACTAAAGCAGAGATTTGCTGTTACAGCCTGAGCAAGAGAGCTCAGCAACCAAGAGGGAGACAGGAACAAAACGTTTAATGATTTCTACCCATTGCACAGTCCAAGTCTGATCCATTATAGCCGTGGAAGAAGCAAATGACACATTCGCCACTGCAACAAGTTCATTAGAGCCCGCAGGGCTGTCACCAAACATGGCACATTTCAAAGCACTCGACCTCAAAGTCCCAGTGCAGGTATGTGGGGTCTCAGAGAGAGGGACAAAAGGGTGTCTCACTGGGACAGGCAAAGCCTGCTCTGTTCACTGCGCTCCCCCCTTTCCTCTCTCCTGCTCCCGAGCTCACTCACACATGGCAAATGAGACAGAAAGCGCCCTCAGAAGCGCTGAGCTGTTCAGAACTACCTTTACTTACTCTCCTTTAAGCTGTTCAAACACTAATAAATTACCCATTTACTTATACTACCCAGATGTTTGCCATCTAGAGAAACACATTATTATTTGTAGAAGGTTTTGTTCCATCACAAGAATCCCGTAAATAATATATTGGGGTGAGAACGCCCATACCACGCGCTAACTTTGACACACCAGCATGAGGAGGTGGCAGGGAAGAAAAGGAAAGAGACACTTCCTGACCACTGGTCAGAAATTAAGAACTTTCACAGTGAGCTTATAAAAAAATCAAGTGTTCACTAGAGTTCATGCTGTTGGGCTAATGAGGCTACTTAAAATACCAGCATAAATGCAGAATGGGGAAATAACCTGAAAGATTAATTTATCAATTGAATGTTGAGCTTTTGTTTCAATATATGTATATACTTTTATATAAATATGTATTTGTATGCATGTATACGTATGTGTGTTTCTATACTAGATTAAACTTTAAATATAATCTATTTATATATAAACCAAAGTAAAGCTTAAAATATATTCCATTTATATACATATAAATATGACATTCTAACATTTCTTTACATTTCACATTTTCCATAAAAAAAGCCACACTAATTTTAGCAAACCCTTCAAATATAAGGAGCCTCATTCTCCGCTTCTTATTTTATACGTAAGATTTCCTAAGAGTTCCAAGGAACGTTTAAAGAGAGGTCTAGGGCTTTAATTGAAATGGCATGAGATGCTGAACCTTTAACAACAGTGTCTTTCAAACCCTGTGTCCATTATGCACTGAAATGTCTATCAAAAACCACAAAGAATGAAGAGGTTTTCAATATTCTCATTAAATTCTGACTTTCTCTCATGGTTCCTGTTAATTGAATTTCATTTACAGTTGTCGTGAAGTTTTTGTAGGGTAGACAAAACAGTGATTTGCCGGTAAATGTCTGTATATAGGGAGGGAAATAAATATTTGAGAAGTACTCAGCCCTCTTTCTTCAAACATCAGGGAGAAAGACAAAGAGTACAACTCAAGCAGTGAACAGTTCAAGAAGGAGCAGCTTTTACAAGGCAAACTTGGATCTGGATGGCTGAGTATCACTGCAAGAAATCCAGTCTGCTTAGCAATCCCAGACAAGTTGTCATGGAATTGCATGTCAGTTTACTATAAGATGTCGTTTCGAGTCATACCCTTCACACTTATCACTGTTAAATTATTTGATTGGGGCCATTTACAATAATGCCTGCAAAACTGGAGAGAAGAAAGACAGTTTACCCATTCAAAGCGTCCCCAGCAGAAGCAAGGGGGATAAAGGGGATTACTCAAGGTAAGGAGCTGTTAATTAGAGATGGAGTGAGACCAAACTGCTGAAAAGAGGTGTGAAGAGGGCTGGGTAAGTTTCTTTCATTTGTTTTGGGGTGTTTTGTTTTATGGGGCCTGTGGGTTTAGCAGGGTGAGAATACTCCGTGTCAAAGGGGTTTGAGCTCAGAGAAACTGAGCAGCTTTACATGGATTGACAACTCTGCTAGGTGAGACCATTACACTCCCTCTGTGAAAATGGAAAAGAAAAAAGTAGTGGCAAAAGAGGGACAGTCAGGAAGTGACCCAACATTTAGCTTGCTGATTGCTGTATTGTCTTGTTATTTAAGTCATTATCTCACTAGTGCCTCTGTTACTCATTAAAGTCAGTATAACACATACTAGAAGGTCTTTGATCACATGAACAGGGAGCCACGACTCGGACAAACAAATGACACTGGCACTTGGCTGAGGGATCCGAAGGTCCCAGCTTATAGCACCCTCGTAATTTATTGGACATTATTCATAGGAAAAACCTGAACTCGGGTCTCCTCTCATTTTTCCCCATGCTGCTACCTTGCACTTGGGTTGAAAATAGCATGCCTGGTCTTCCCAGGTACAGCAAACTTGGCAGTATACATCATGCAGAGTTCAGCAGGGTTTCACCACACTTTCACCGTACCTTTCTTGATACAGAAATATACAACCAGCTTGTGCGTGCGCGTTCAATACAGCCCCCAGCTGGTATGTTCTGCCTTTACCTGACATTCAATTGGAAGCTATTGTGGTTCTGGAGACAGCACAGATGGCAATATTTCACAGGATCTTTCCCTACTAATCATCTGCTCAGGTCCTTCCAATTGTCCCAGAGCCCTACCCTCTTGTACCAGCTTAGGCAAATCCATTCCCTCATCAGTATTTACACCCTTCAAATATTTGTACACATGGTTATAATCCCCTAAGGGGCAAGATGGTCATGCTGCTCTCACAAAGGCTAGTCTGAGTGAAGGAGCCCAGCATTCCAGCTGCCACATTCCTACACACAGCAGCCGGGGGTTTGGACTGACTCACTAAGCAGCATCGTATCACACCAACCTGGCCTGTGCTGTGAAATAATACTGAAATGCAGGCCACAAGTGCGAGAGGCCTCCAACTAACAGCAGAGAGCAGGCCTGAGCTCACATATTTAAACATTTGAAGAAAACGAACACACTTGCACTCTGGGTTGCTTCCCATCCCAGCCACGTGCACTACAGATCCAAAGCTCTTATGTGCCTGTGCCTTGGTTTTGCTATGTAGTCGAAAGAACCACCTTTCTCTCTTGCTGCACGCACTGCAAGGACAGCTACCCCAGTGCTCCAGAACACAGTACTCTGCAGAAGCACCAAAGCCAAGCTGTCCCACAACTGCAAACAACATCAGAGCTTCACAGGCAAGGCAGCTGGAGTAGGACAATTGGTCCTGAGATACACCTCTGAGTGTCATGAAACGTGGGCAGAGGTATCCCATCAGCTACTCTGGCCAGGCACTTTCCCACTCCAGTGATGCAAGGCTGACAGGGCAGAGCTGTCCGATCACTAAACAACAATCCCCACCGTTTCACTCTCGCCCCTGTCCAGCTATTGAAATTCCACATGGCAAGACATACTTAAATCTTTTTCATTTCTTGTTCTTCTACTATACCTCTCCCACTGACCACTGCCAGCCTCTCCCTCCAGCCCTTCCACTCCCACCAGTCACTCACAGCTCTTTGCAACCACAAGTCTTCCCCCTCTTCAGTCTGTACACAGCACTGGAAGAAACTGGGCACTTGAAGAGAGGCCTCCACTGAAGCAGCGACAATGAGAGACACTGCCTCTTGCAATGGCTGTGCTCAAGGCAATACATTGCTTAAGAACCAGGGCTTGGCAACCTCTACAGTGACAGGGATGGGAAAGATCTAATGTTTCTCTTGCTCTGTGTTAACCTCTCTCCGCTGTTTTCTTACTCCTCCTTGTGCTCCATTTGGCATCTGAGCAACACTTCACTCTTCTGTATGCCCCTTCCCTCGTTGTGGCCACACACAGCAACTAACCCAAATGACTATCTTGTCAGTGCCCAGCTAAAGCTGCCCCAGACAGCAGTCGGGGCAGGCCCCCCCACTGCCCTGCCAACACACCCAGCTGAAGGACCTGGGAGGAGAATGGGAGGCCCACTTGGCTTTGCTGACTTCTGCAGACAATGCACACCCGTCTGTGTACACACTCACAGCAACTAACAAGGAAATGGTCAAAAGAAAAAACATGTATCCACAAGAAATCACTCTATTTTCTTTGTCATATGGATTCTAAGAAAGTAGACACTAAAGTATCAAACTAACACTGCTCTTCACCCACCCCACACTGAGGAGGGAATCAGCTTTCACAGCAGGTCCCAAAGCCACAGGACTGTACACAGCATACACCAGAACTGTAGTTACTTTCCCACTGCTTTGGTCTCAGCACTATATGTACCTCTTACCTGTTCCTTTCCCTTGCACAGGCCAGTTAGAATAGCTCACTCGTGGAAAAAAAAGGATTTCAACAGGGCATGTAAATTTTATTAAACAATTATAGAACAGGTGCCCCTTTAAAGCATGACTCTTTTCCTCTCAGAAAGGCACGTGTAGCAGGTTCCCTACTGTCAGGTGTAGACTCAAGTGATGAAAGGAAAATACATAAATGTTTATTAAACCTTTGTTGCCATTCACACCACCAACTTTCACACCCCAGTGCCAAGCTGTTAACGAATTCCCATGCTGTTCCAGAAGACATTTCACAGCTCCTGTCAGAAAAGGGAGGTTTCACGAGGGCAGCACTTACTGGAAAAATCTCTGCTCCCACCACCATCAACAAAAAACATTCACAACCAGCTGTTTGTGGAATAAACGTGTCCTGTCCAACCTGTGTGGGAATAAAGAGCTTCTTCCAGTGAAGCATGGGGCCACTTTCACATAAACCTCCTGATACATATTTGTCTCGAGATTGTTTATGCTAAGACTTACCAATTTACCTAATGACCAGGAATAAAAATTATCCATGATCAGCCAAATGACCACAAGCCAGCACATGAGGCTCAGGCTGGGTGGATGCTGTGTGTGTAGGTTATAGCTCCTCTGTTTGGACACATGTCACCTCCTCAGGGAGCTCTGCAGCACTGCCATGGGGAGCCACAGCAAAGGCACAGTGAGGCTATACAGCAGTTCTCTCTGCTGCCACAGCTCCTCTTTCTCTCCCAGCTAGCTCTTTAATCTGCCACTCAAGATCCTGTTCTAAAATGAACAGGCAAAGGCAAGATGTTTCTCTCATGACGAAGTGAAATCGCTGCTCCTCTCAGAGTCATCCAAAACAGGAGGGGGGCAAAATTAAATACTTTCCCAACTCAAAAGGTGACAATTATGACATGCTATGTTACAGCTTAGAGAGCTTTTACAATACGAAAACTTTGACAAACTCCTTTACTTTGTCCCTGGAGGACATGGGGACACCTACTCATGTCACTGTTTTGCACAGCACATGGCTCAAAGCTTTAGAACTTTGAAAAATGAACCTGAGGATCTTCCACTTCTCATGTAGATCCTATAATTCAGTTATCATAAAGAACTGACTGTTTATTAATGTGTATTGCTAATGGAAATCAATCCCAAGCACTAGAATTAGAAGCAGACTTTTCCTCCTACAACCAGAATGAATGAAGCATATAGTTTTACTTTTCCACCCTTTTAATATCAGAAAATTGTGGTCCCAAATAAATCCTTATAACAGCAACTTAGCAGTATGCTTCTGTAAACCCTAGTTAACAGATTAGAACCCAATATTCTATTAATTTTCACACTGAAAAAACAATCTCAGAAATCTCTTGGCACTCTGTCTCTGCCGTGTACCTCCATCCCTCAGCTTACAGACAGCTAGCACAGAGGCAAGATACTACACAACATGCTGCATACTTCAGCTTCATATCTTAAAATCAGCATGGCCTGCAGTATTTGCTCAGGATGTCTAAAAGGCTTTGGTGGACTGGTCCTTCAGTGTGAAAGTAAATAACCTGACCAAGAGATTTATCAGCTGATGGATCTGTAAGGTATTTATTCATATACCATCTGGTATTTTCTAGTGGAAGGTAATTGCTGCCTCAAAGATGAAAATACTGAAGTATTTTCTTTTAGACTAATTACAACAATTAGAAATTAGACTTTTATTTTCCAGTTGAGTTATTCAAGCAACACATCAAACAACAGATTAGTATCTGAACCTGCTCACTGTCAAAGCCTGTAGTTCAAAAACATAGTGGCCATTTCCTCCCTCCCTACACAGTGACTAATTTTCTTCGTGAGTCAATCTGTCTCTCCTCCTTGCTATTCTCCCAACAGAGAGATGCCACAACAGCAAGGTTCCCCCAGTGAGATGCTCAGCCAGTGTGGATCACTGCACTGCATGGCATGCCTTCGTGAAGCAGGTTTTCTGCAAAGCCCATTCCCCTCCGTAAGTGCCAAGAATCAAATCTTGGCCACCTAATGCAGCATGTTCCACATGTTAACTCGCAACATGTTGAGCAACTGTGTTAACTGAGATGGATAGTGCTGTCAAACAGAAAGCTGGCTCACCAGGATGGAAACAGTGGGATACACTGACCTTTTACATTCAGAAAAAGACTTCCTAAAATGACACGAAACATTTAATATTAAAACCCAAAACAACTACCTTCTTGCAGAGCTTTTATTACCATATCGTGTAAATAAACACAAGTGCATGAGCTCTGCCTGTATAAAGAACCTGAGCCTCTCTCACAGAGTGGAGTCTGACAGCGGAAATGAATCACTGTCACCCTGCTTGGAAAGAAGTTTATACAAGGAGCCCGTGCTATTAACTGCAGCCTGGAACTCCTGGATACAACACCACCAATGCTCCCTCTGTTCCCACATTCAAATACCTAGCTATACAAAATAACTAAAATCAACAGACAAAATCCAAATCCCCAGGCAAAGTTGCTATAAAACTACTCTAAATATGCACAGGTTTTATGGGTGATATGGAAATGAAACAAACCTAAAGGCTTCTCATCCAAAAGAATAAGCACTGAAATAACCTGTTTAGTATAAAAAAGCCACTTGAAATGCAAAGTTCATTCTGGAAAGATTCTTCCCAACCCACCACCTCCTGCCCATCTCCCTCAAGATTAGGCTTTTAGGTTTGGTGTTTTTTTTTTTTTCCCAAGCTGTTATTTTGGGGAGGGAGAGGAAAGCTTTGTTTATTTTAAGATTTTGCTGCTAACAGAGAATCATCTCTAAGTGGAAGGGACTGTAGAGCTTTACAGAGGGCTTTGCAGTAATATAGTAGGTAAGTGAAAACAGAGAAATCAGCCTGCTCATTTAGCCCTACAACTATTTGCCATGAAAAAAGCATGTATACATACGTAATACAATGTAAAATTTTAAAAATTAAAAGACTACTATCCGCTGTTCAAAATGGCCCTGCTACAAAAGGGAACACTGTATACCATCTAACTATACTCCTGCAAGTTCTACCCAGCTCTTCTGTGCTGCCATTCTCGAAGCAGCAACATGCCTTGTGGTACACAACAAGTGTGTCATGAATATGCTGACTGATCATTATCACCATATTTCACACTTCAGCAAGATCTACCTAATGCTTTCTAGGCAGGCTAACAAGGTAGGGCTTGCTGTACACCTAGTTTGAGATTAAACAATTAACACACTGATAAAACCACTTCCAAGATTTGCCACCAATTTTCTTTCTTTCTCCTTACATCGAACAACCTCAGGTGCTGCCTTCTGCAGTGCAGAGAAGGGAGAAAAGAACTTTATTGAATACCTTGTGCCTGAGCTGCTGAACTGTGGGAATACCCCAGAGCCAGGAGCGCTGTCTCCACCAGCTGGCTAAAGAGCACATCTTTGCGAACCAGAACGAACTCAGCATGCTCTTCTCGATTATCGTATTCAAGAGAGGCGTCCGACTGCTCCACCACACAAAAGACTGGAATCATCAAACCTAGATGGGAAAAAAACCCAAAAAACAACAAGCCATCAATAAGAGAGGAACCAGAAATGTGTCATACATCTCTGATTGAAGCTGTAAATTAAAACACCTCCTAGAAGGCTCATCATAAGTGGAAATCTGCCTTTCTTCCCTGTGGGATAGCTTTTGTTTTCTTTCCAAGGGAAATACTGAAGTCTCATCACTTGACTCATTTAAAAACCACACGAAAAGCTCTAGAGAATACAGTTCAGGAACAGAATCAGAGTCAGCATGAGGATGAACAAGATTTCCTAATATGATTTTTTCAACATAGCAGAAGTTTTCTACAGTTCTGTGAATGTCCCTATTCTTTCAGGTCAGAGCTACTCTACCTTCAGCCATATCAAAACCTGACAGAAAAATGCTGTTTCTGCTTCTCTCTACACAGCGAACTCATGGAGAAATCAGCAGAGGTGGGTCCCCTTGGGGGACCCTGGGATATATGTGCATTTTCAGACCACAGCCAGTCTTCTCACTGTACAAGGAAAATATTCCTGCATTTATTTTGCTGGAAATTATAACCTTGTGTTGGCAGCTGATGGTCACACAGACCCAGGGAGACCCGTGGCTGTCCTCTCACTGCATGCATGAAGAGAGTGAGAACAGCTCTCTTTGAAAGCGCATCAAGGATGAGGAGGAACCACAGGAGTGGAAAACTCCGGGGGTGGTCTGGATTCAATTTTGTTCTGTTTTATTGTAAATTTACTTTTGTGGTTACAGGATCAAGTCCTCTATGGCAATAAATTGTGGGGCATGAACTCAAAGGGATTCAATACAACAGGCAGTAGAGAAACATGCCAATTTGCAGGAAGCAACCCTACAGTGCATGCAGAGAGGGAAGAAGGAACCGACGGAAAACCTTCAAAACTGCACGGACATTTCCATCACCTGCTACAGGCTGGGCTGTAATCAGGAGCTGCCAAAGGAAAAACCATTACCTGCAGTCACAGAAATTTATTAATTGGCTACATACCACTGGTTAGTCCCTAGATAAACTAGGAACTATTGGGGCAGAGACCAATCTCAGCCTATAGCAGTTTTCCAAATGTGTCATCTAAGGCTCATAATACCCCCAGAAGCTTCACCTCTAAATCCTTTTCTTCAGAATGAAATATAACCATTTCCAGTAGACAATAACTACAAAAAATATCTGAGTATATTTATGAAAGATCAGACACAAATCATTGTATTCCTGAACCAGGCATTTCTTTAAGGTAAAAAGAAGAGGAAGCCACATTTCAGTTCTGCACAAAGTCCATTAAATATCTTTGAGATACTCTACTATCGGTAGCTTCAGTATCTACAAGTCGATAGTTATATATCACTTCAGAGGAGTCACCCTGCCCTGAAATAAATACAGTCACACCAGCTGCTAAGGGACTTAAACATTCCTTGTCTTGAATTTCCAGAGATTAAATCTACTTTAGAAGATATTTCAGATACACAGTTCTCACTTAGTGACTTAGCAACACAGAGTGGCTCTCAATCTGATATTCTAACTGCAGGCCCTCAACAGGAACTATAAGCTACTATATCCAGTCGATGTGTTTTAGTTCTTTCTTTTAAAACACATCCCGAAGTAACGTATAAGAAGGTTACAGCATCACATTGATACTGCTCCCTCTTCACTGCTTGATTGTGGGTTAAACTGCTGCATTATGCAAGTTCAAGCAGCCGAATTCTAACACACCATGCTGAAAAAAAATCTCAGTGAAAAAGACTCTCTAGGTGTTTTCCTGAAAAGACAGCACACAGCTGATCATGTTCATCTGAAATCAGTGACAAAATTCCTCTTCCTATCAAAGATTAAAACTTAAATCCTATTTGTCCATAAACCATTTAACTAGTTAAAATGAAACTAAGTCTCTTTCCGTGACAAACTTCCTGTCGAACATACAGGCTGTCACAGCACTTTTGATGGGGCTATTAATGTCTTGGCAAAGGATTAAGATAATTGGCCAAATGCTGAGGCTGTAATATCAGTTGTGTAAATTACATTTTGGCAAGACAGGAAAAGTGATGAAGCAAACTGATGAGAGGGAGGCCACAGTGTCTCTTATCCTCCTGCTGGATGCTTTCCTTGTCAAACAACAGTCTCTCCTTTTCGGCACAGAAGTTGCACCTGTTCTCCACACTCATCCCTTCCTGAGTACAAACAGGATCTCAAATGCTGGAACTGATGCCATACATGATATCACTTTGTGGATGGCACAAAGGACCCACAGGACTCTTGCCCATGATGATTCTCCTGCCCCTTCCTGCTGCCCACACTTGCAAGGGACCCTGCTACAGAAACAGCTTTTGAAAAAAACATCTCTGAACTCAGTGACCCAGAGTAACTGATGATAAGCTGCTATTAGTACCTTAAAAACAGAGAGCAAAGGGCAGGTTACCACATCTGTCATTGCTAACCCATTCTCATGCCTCTCACTGGAATCCTAATACCAATTTTATTTTAGTAAAAAACAATAGTAACCAAACTTATATCCAAGTAAATCTCAATCCACAGTTTTAACTGCTTTGCCCTCTATTTTGCATTGGAGAGTTAAACTATCCTATCTTCAATTGATTTATTACCCCAAACTTCTGTTTCCTGATGTTATCTGAAAATAAACTAACATACTTTCAGTTTGTTGGAATCAGAAGCAAAAAATATCTTCAGCCAGAGACCAACATGCTCTTTACATGCTGATACACACCATGCCTCGCTCCCACATGTGTATGTTCCACCTCCAGCCCACTACAGGGCCCTTCGAGTAGAGCAATACAAGTTAGTCACTGCTCACTGTCATTCCAGTTCAAGAGCTTAGAGCAAGACTCAGAGAGCAGGAGGCCAAGCACCCATAATGAAGTTTCACATGCAGTGCAAGGCAGCCTTACTCACAAATCCTGAAACACCTCAGCTTTCCCTAACCACTGATCAGGCAGAGCTCCTGTCACCACCCCTTGCCCATGCACACGGATAAAAAAGGGCTGAGGCCCCCCTGGCACTGAGCTCGCGTGCACTTGCTCTCCCAGCTCCAGAGATCTGCTGCAGTGAGTGATGCTGTACAGCTCATGGTGATGACACACAGCACTGATTTTCACACATGGAGAAAAACAAGGGTAATCTGAGGGCTAAAAAAGGAAAGAGTTTGTTTCCTTAAAGGATGAACACAATGCTGATATGCACACAAAACATTAACAGCAATCTCAAATCATACAAAATATTTTTTTCTCCTTGATTTTGATTCACTTTAACTGACTTAGAAGCAGCCCTTGCATGCTTCTCACAGAGCTTTGACCCCATATAGATGGCATCTGCATAAAATGTCAAGGGAGCGTAAAGCAAGATCGACATAAAGGCTTTTATGAGGACATCCATACACAGCAAGAATTCCGTCTAACCAATGAAAGAGACCAGTGAAAAACTGTTCCCACTATTACCTAGAAGAACAGAATGGTTAGTAGTGACCAGTACCTTTGTATAACACATGTATTTAAAACAAATTAGAGATGTGATTTAAGCTCCACTGCTGCTTTCACAAAAAAGCTGCAATGTACAGAAAAGACTTTGTAAACACAGTTGCATTTTTTGGTGAGACTCTTCTAAAGGGCAGAGAAATCAAGAAGAAATTAAATATGTATCAGACTGGCCTCCAAATATCCATTTTCTCCTCCTTGCCCATTTTAACCTATAGTTTTATTTCACCGGGGAGCAATCAGTTCTTAAAAATGAAGAAAAGGGATGCTTCATTCAAGCAGTGAAAACCTGGGACACTTAGCTGCGTAAAGCATTTATTTTTACACAAAGAAAATAACAAAAAAACCCACAAACAAAGTCAGTTAAAAGTATTATCAAACTGCGGTCATACAGCTCCCTGGAAAACATTTTCAGTTATAAGACTTCCAAGTAAAAGCTCAAAATTTCTAATGACCAAATCGAAGGATGAGAGAGAACAGATACTAAGAAGTCCTGCATTGTTTCTTTTGTTTATTTGCAAATAATACTTTGTCCAGTGCATGCTTTAAAGCCAATAATAAATGCAATACTATTGGCACTGAAGTTCTATACACTGTCCACTTCCACATAACCATCACAGGCTTTGTACCCAGAGCAAACAAGAAAAGGATACAGAAAGCTGAGGAGCAGCTTACTCTTCCAGCCACCCACCTCTCCAGCCATTAAACAGGGAGCAGTGCCTGCATGAACTAATAAGTATAAAATGAAGACGAACCAATATGAAGAGGCACCAATAAAATTTGTGTCTTTTTAGATTAAAATCTGTATCCATCAGTACAGTTTTGAGCCCCATCTAGGTGATATTTAATTTAATATAATTTGAACAATTTCCAAACATCAGCTTGATTAATTTCAACAGCATGGTGTTACGGTAAGATTTACTGTACAGGGGTTGTCTAGCAGGGAATTAATAAAGAAGCCAGTTCTTTGCCCCGAGTAACACAAGGTTTTAAGACTTCCCAGATTTCTAGTGGGAATATTTCACAGCACAAGCATGTTTTCTTCTGGGAGCAAAACCCACCAAAATTATTAAAAACTGAGATCAAATGGTGGTGTCAAACCCAAAGGAAATCATTCTACAGTGGAGAGATTTTTATCAAATGAATAAAGTAGAAAATAAAGTTTTTGTTGTTACTGTTGTGCTTCAGATTTTTAGGTTTTGTTTGTTGGCTTGTTTTTTGTTGTTTTATTTTTTTAAACAGACATACAGAGAGTAATCTCCCACAAAGACAAAGCAAATTTCTATGGTTTGTCATTCAGAAACCAGAACATCTATTTGAAAATTCATAAACTACTGAAACTCTTCATTACAGGATACAGAAAACATTTTCCCTAGCAGAGACTGTAGCGTGGGCTGTTCTGTAAGGTGGTCTTTCCAATGCAGAGAAAAGAAAAAAAAATAATCTAGGCAACAGCAAGAGCAAAATCCACAAATATTTATTCCCATGCACATCTCAAAACACTGAATTACAAACAACTTCAGCTGGACTTCTAAGATGAGACCCTTATCCCGCGACAGAGACTACAAAGCCCAATTAGCAAAGCCTGGATTTTCTTGAGGAAATCATCTAGATAAAGATTCCATATATTTAACAATAAAGCATGCTTCCACAACTGGCAGTAACCACAGGAAGTAATCAAACTACAAACATTTCCTAAACCTGATCTGCTTCTGTTTTTCCTTTAGGAGACCTTTATCCAGCAAAGGCAGTAAGAGGAAAGCAGTCCATTTATTTATTTCTCTTTGCAGTGCAATAGAGCTAACCTTACGCAAACCAATTTGGTATTTACCTGTCTTTCCCTGTCTCTCAAACAAATTCAAAAAATGAACCAAAACCAAGGAAACTGCTTTAAAAGGCAGAAATCAGCATCCGTGTGGCACAGGAGAGGTTTGCCAGTTCTCCTTTTCACATACTGCAGCTCTAATTGAAAAGGCAGAAACCAATTAAGTTTGACAGCTTTCAGCTACACAGAAATACCTGAATTTCTGTAGCAAATTCCATCCTACATCTTAATGCAACATAAAACCATAATTCCCTTTCTTAAAAACTTAGCACTTACCACCAAGTTTTTGTTTTCTTTTTTTTTGGTTTTTTTTTTTTTAAAAGAAAAAAAGGGGAGAAAAATTAAAGGGAAGCTTTAAAGCTTCAGTGTCACTTCAAAATGGTGTAAACTGCAAATCCTGAAGTGATCAGAAGTTAACACCTTATAAACATGCTAATAACCAGCAGGTTTCTATACAAGACTCAACTACCTGGACAAACACAGAGTCACAGAATCATCGTAGTTGGAAAAGACCTTTGAGATCACATGTAATAGGAGAAGATAAATTCATAATTAGAAAAGATGAACTGCATTCCAAAATGGGTTTTTCTGCCCAGCTGTTTGTTTGTTGGGTTTTTTCCTAAGAGGAAAGATGCCAAATAGTATTGGGAAAAAAAGGTTTTGTTCTGATCTCAACACCACTTTTACTTACGTGATGTGCGACCTTCCCCAGAAAATCCTGCAGGGCCCAGCTGAGGGCTGCAGACACAGGAGGCACAGTGAGAGGCTGAGCAGGCACAGCAGTACCCCTTCCACAGTGCCACACACACCGGACTAGTCACACTGCAGAAGGATCCCCAGTTCAGCCCATGCCGCTGCAATTCAGTGATGAGGTGAAAGAGACAGAGCTCACACATTTCAGCAAGAGTTAGGAATGTCCATTAAGGCTCACTTTCAAGTTACCCCATAAATTATGAACATAATTAAATCAGAATATAAGATGTTGGCACTTAAGTTATTTACAATAAATGCTTGGTTTGGGTAAATGGACTGTGTTTCAGCCTTTTACGGATCAAGCACCAGCGTACAACAGTGTCATTTTGAGGCTGAGAATTCTTCCACTGTAAATCTTTTTTAATGGGGACTGAAGGAATGACTTTGCAGTTGTTTGTCACTAACCACTCGGAACCATGTGAAGAAAGCTGTGTGTGCACACTGACAGGCAGCCAGCAGCAATCTCTGTCAAATACAGCAGAGCATATCAGAATCTTTACAATCAGAATCTTTGCACAATCCTATGCAAAACAAAAGTGCCAAATACCTTCTTATAGCAAAAGGTTTTGTTTAAAAACAGGGACCCTACTTTCTACTAAACCTCTGCTCTCCAGTGTATTTTAGACAAAATGAGAGATATCTGATTCTGCATGTAACCAGTAATGTGATGCTGTTAAACTCCTACTCTTCACGGGTTTATAAGCCCGCTGCAAATAATTTGTTCCAGGATGCAATTTGGTAAGGAAAAGCTCAGTCCACAGATGATTTCAATACAATGTTTGCCAAAGAAACAAAATCATGTTAAATAACATTACATTGTAGAATTTTTCTTCTTAGGAGGGCCAGAGGAAGTAAAACTAAGGACAATATCTTTCTCCTCCTCCTCAGTTATTTTTTCTGGCTTTACATATTCAATAAATCTGTAGGCAGGAAATGCATTTCTACATATTATATTTTAGCCAATGGCAAATGCAAACCACAAGATATTATTTACATCCTTCTTCAGCTTCCAGTCCTTTCTGTGGCTTCAGTTTCCCAGCCATCACAGCTATCCCAGATCTCAGGAAGTCTTATAAATAAGTCACTACCGTCTCTGCAGATGTCCCCTGTTTCTGACAGCTTAACTAGCCAGAGAGTCCTCCTCCTAGCTGAAATAACAGCCTTACTTGTTTAACACAAAATAGTTCAGGCCACTATCCCACCACAGAAACATATTATGAAACTCATAACTTGATTTGATAATACTTGAGTTTCTCAAAAGACGATGTAAAAGAAAAGCCGTATTCAGAGCATGTGCTGAGACAAACAAGAATTGAGAAATAGAAGGATACCAAGCATTTCCCTCTAGCACAGCCCCTCCTGTTGCATGCCTGGGACAGAAGCGTTACTCACGGAAGACGAGGCCTTTTGTTAGTCAAAGTGGATAAGCTGCTTCTGGTAACTAACTCCCTTTGCTAAACTAGTTGCGCTAACTGAACCCAACCTTCAAATCTGTGACACCCGTCGTGTTCACAGGGCAAGAACGGGAACAGCCCCACTGGGGTTTGTGCCACCGGGTTAGCCCAGGGACAGGCACGCACGGGACAGCAGGAGGCAGGAGCAATTAAAAGGCACAATAAAGCACTTCCATCTCTCTACCTAAATGAGCAAAACATGAGAGTGACTGTAACCTCAAAACACGGTTTTGAGGGAGGCTGAGTCAGAAGGCAGCATAAGCAGCTCAGCTCCCTGGAGCCAGCCAGCAGCGCCCGGCATGTGGGAATGCCCGTGGGGACAGTGCCCTGCACCCCACCAGAAGCACATACACGACTTCCCATCCACAGAACAGAATCATGGAACCAGTGAGGATGGAAAAAACCCTTAAAATCATAAGTCCAACTATTCACATCAGAAGGTAAAGGTGAAGACACTATAGCTATGTTTTTCCTAAACAGAACAGCTCAGTTGTTTCAACTTCTTTCCCAGTTAAAAAAAAGAAGAAAAAAATATGCCACAGCCGTACTTTATAATAGGAACTCATGGAAAATACACTCATTTCACTCAAAACCAGTGAAGCAAACACTTCTAAGTTAAATTGACCATTTTTTTTTTTATGAAAAAAAAGGTCAATAATTTCCTGTAAGTTGCAGGTTTTGGTTTCTGTAGCTTAAAAATGAGTTTAGGGTTTGTGAGGGGTTTCTAGTTTGGGGGACTACTTTCTGTTGTTTTTCTCTCAACAACGTACCAAAACTCGCCTAAGGGGCTAAGCCTCTCTATGCCAAGTTCCACCCAAAATTAATTTTAATGGCCAACATTTTTAAATGCTGAAAACTGGAACCGCTAATAAGCCCTTAAATTCAGCGGTGCTAGCAGATGCCACCGTATTATGTAATTTTTAAAGCAAAAAAATATCTTCTAGCTAAAGCATTTTAATGAAGGTTGTATTAACTAGTCTGCTGGTAATGGGATAAGGCCCCTGGAATGCAAGAGAAAAGCTTTCGTAGCTGGTTTGAGGTTTTATTTCTGGAGAAGTGCTGCATACCACACTTGGGCCTATTTTGGGGTCTCCACTGGGACCCACCAGCAAGTTCTTTTCTCCTTCATGTTCATCCCTCTGCAAACCATTCCCTGACAAGAAAAAGAAAATGTATCACCTCGCCTTCATGTTACCAGATAATTGTCTGACAGAGAAACGAAGGTAAGTACTGCACCTACACCTTTGTCTTCAAACCCAAGTGCAGGCTCCAGCAGTGAGACAGGCTGAATCGATCTGCAAACACGGTAATCACTGCCTCTTATAGACACAGGCAGCATTAGAAAACCTCATTTCTAAGTGACAATGTCAACAGATATGGCAGAACTGGTTATGGGCAAAAGTTACAAGCATGTACAGAAGAGGAAAAGTCACACTAAACTCTCTTTCTGAATAAATATCATCAAACTCGGTGGTTACCAATGGATCCTGATGCACTTACAGCAGGGGTAAGGCTACTACCACAGCAACATCATTACTAGATGGAATTCTTCTGGTAGGAGAGTACATAAATCTTCATCAGCAGGAAACTGAGGGGAGGTGAGAATCACAATCAAGAGAGGGTAGAAGCCGCGCCACCATTCTGTTCTCTAGTACGCAGCTAACTTCCCTCGTGCCTCCCTTTTCACCAGTCAATGCCGAGTCTGCAGACAGTCTGCACCTACTGCCCATTATGGGTCAGGAACTGGCACCTGGGGCTTGGCCTTTATGGACAGCTCCAATCACCCACATCCCACAGCCCTGTAGAGATGGGGCAGCTTCTGAGTGGTATGTTCTTCTTTCTTTTTCAAGAACAGAAGAGCAAGAGTTGGGGCGGGGGGGAATATTTTACGTTTCACAAAGATGAGATCACACATTTGACAACTATCAGTTGGAATACTACTCTTTTAACAATATTTACTTTTAGCAGCCAGCAGGTCACATTAATCTAACAGTTTTTAATAACTACCAGATCTTTATCAAACAGGTCATCAGGTCAAGGAACAAGAGTTAACAGGTACATTCCCCTTCTCAGGTGTGCACAGTACACTTCACCCAGTAAGTGATATTTTGGGGCAAAGGTGGAGAAGGTAGGCTGATGTACTGTGTGTGGATTCACGCATTAAGAGTCACCAACTCATGCTTTTGGGGCTCAACAAGCCGAATTACTACATTATTACATACACAGAGGTACACCAGAGAATCAGATACTTCTGCCAGTGCAAATGCATGTGCTCACTGAGAGGTGTTAGCCAAGAAACCAGATTACATCTGCACTCCAAAGGCTGAACTGGCTCCCAGTTCACTTTCAGATGCCATTCCAAATGTTGAGTTATAAAGCTGTATGATACATGACTAGAGCCAAGGCTGCCGTAGAGGGGGTATCTCTTTCCATGCATGGTACAGCAGAAAGGACAAATCTGCTTATAGCTCTAGGACTCAGCTTTGGAGAAAATGGAGTGCCAGAATCCCTCAGGCCATCAGCTACAGTCAAGTCTCTTTGCCAGAGGCACAGCTCTCCAGCACAGAGCCTTTCTGCCTACTGGGTTTTAGTCTGAACACAGAGATGATAACTAAAGGGCCATACAAGAGTCAGTCCCAGGTAGCAACAGCCTAGGAGTCAAGTACTCTTATTGGCACGCAGGTCCACCAATTTGGAGAGGCAAAAAAATATGAAAAAAAAACCAAACTCCAAAAGAAAACAAACAAAAACCGCACAAAACAACAACAAAACTAACAAAAATCACGAAGTAGCACAGCTTTTTATTTTGGAAACAAAAGAAGTAATTTTTACTACTCTCTACCTAACCACAGCATACTCCAAGCTCACTTAGATGGCAGATCAGTATGACACTGTGATCAGGAAGGTCAATACACTCATCACTATGCCAGACCCAGACACTCAGCTAATGCCTAACTCGAGCATTACTGTCAAGCAGTACACCTAGTTACTGCATAGTTGCTCAGGAGCCCATATGAAGTCTACTCTCCAGACTTCTAGCTTCAGCAACAAACTCTACTTGAAAAAAAAAAGAAAAAAAAAAAAAAAAAAAAAAAAAGGAAAAATAAAAAAGCCCACAGTTCTGTTACTCTGCATTTTCTCTAAGTCTAAAAATTGGTAGAGTGTATGACAGGTCCACCTCATTTTTCTTAATGATGTTTTTATTATTCTTTCACTCAATTAAAACAGAAATGGATATTGCATCTCCTGACTGTATAATTGTTATTGTAATCTGTTTTCGATCACTGCTTGGGAAATGGGTCCAAAACAACATAAACTATCCACAGCCTCAGAATACAAGTCATTTTCTTTTACTACAATACTTAAAGAGACATCTATCATGTTGCTCTGCTAACATGTTTGTGTTATGGCAAAGAAGTTATTTGTAAGTTAGGAAAAGACATTATGAAAATCACCTTTTACTCTGAAGTATTGTATAACTCATAATTTATAACTACATTTCTTAATAAGCATTCAAAATAATATGGCTGGAAATTGTGCACATCTTATTTTAATATATAAATAATGGAAATGCATATAAACCAATATATGCTCAAAATATGGATTTATATTACTCTCAAAAAAATAGTCTGGTTATAGTTCTGAAAATGACATGCTTCATTCCCAATATATGCCTGCCAGTTAAATTTATGACAAAACACTCTCTGTGAGTTTAGATTACCAGGCTGGTAAATACTTGTATGTGAGTTTCCTCACTTATCTGAAGTTTACGTCCAAACGCTGACAGTGTCAGCAACTTCTCAAGAGTGAAGTGTTGGTGAGACCCAAGTAAAGACAGACTAATCCAGTCACTTCTCAACATTATACAGCTAGAATGGGACAGCTGAGAGAGAGAGAGAAGGTAACCTTGTGGCTGTATGCAGCGATACAAATCATACTTTTGATAGAAGAAACTCCCCTCACAACATTTCTTGCCAGATTTTGTATCTTTGAAAAGATTTGCTGTCAATAGTGTCTTTTCATCTGTGTGTCTTTAGGGAACAAATAAGAAGGGAGCATATTTAAGTGGGAGACATTTCTACTGCACTCTGAAAATGCAGTGGGCATATGGTTATCTCAAGAGAAGCTGCAGCTTCATATGAAATATGGTCTGATAGGTTATTTTTATTAAGCTTTTTCTGAGCTTCTTTACCTTGCTGACTCTGCTATTAACAAGGTACAGTTGTGCTCAAATTGTTTAATATATGATAGAAGGACATCAGTTAAGAGCAAAATGACTGAACATTTTTACTATTAGCCAGCTAATTTTCTATTTAGAACACAAGTTATGTGCTTAAACACTTATCTAGAGCTACCTGTCTCTTTTCTTCAAGGTCTTTCTGTTCCCTTCATACAGCTTCTACAAATAATGACAATCTTCTCCTTTTACTAACATCGCTGCATGAAACATCAATAATCATTCAACAGGAAATTTAAAATATATCTTGAGTTCAGACACAATATTTCTGCCCTGGCATCCAGCTTAGGATAACAGCAATGCAAGGCTCACACTTCATTTTTCAAGCAATCTGTAAATTATTTGTGTAGCCTTATTCCAAGAAGTGCCTCCTGAAAAGAGGTTTTATGCAAGTCCTCGGGTATTAGCAACATCAAGGTTCCCATCCTTAAAAACGAGAGTAAGACTCACACTTTCAAAAAACAAAGGAAACCAAAAAACTAACCAAACAAAAAAGCCCCACCTTTGAAACCATTTTTATAAAGGTTTCTCAATGTCAGCAGCCTTAAATTGCTAGTAGATAAATGCCAACATCCTGTGTATTCATAAATCTTCGGGGGATGCCAGCAGAGCTAGTACACACATTTAAAAAGAAAAAAAAAACCTAAAAATACCACTTCAAGTGTTTTTTTTAAAAAAGTCCCCTAAAATAAAGGAAATAGCACTGGAAATATGAAATATTTTTTTCCCTTACCAATATCTGGATGAATGCAAATGATTACAGGGACAAAGTACACTCAACAGCTGCAGTACGTGCTTTTCATACAAAGCGCAGGAACTCGGGATTAAAAAAAATTCCTAACTATAGAACTGTGACAATGTGGACAACACAACTTGCAGGCTGAGAATGCATCACACATTAAAGCAGCCAACACTTGTCAGTGGCCATGAGAGCCTCAGAGGCTAACAATTGCCCCCAAATTCAACAGCAGAGAGTACTTTCTGTCTTCCATACCACTAATCAATGTAAACTCCTTTGTGTGCAGCCCCGCAGCAGAGACGCCGCTGATGAACATTCTGCAACAAGTACAAAGCTTGTTGGAGGGCAATTTTTTTTTTTCAGTATGGCTAGAGGCTAGAAAACATTTCTCCAAAGCTATCACTCAGCTGCCTTTTGTCTGCTTTGACTATTTCTTCCATCTGCATTAGTGACATATGCCACCGTGGGGACCAACGCATCTGACCCGGGACATTTCGTACAGTAGGAACCAATTACCACAAGGCAATTTTTTTTTCTTCAAAGCTAGACAGGGCATCAGTTCCTCGTTCAACACAGCGGGCTGGTTTCAAAAGCACTGTGGAGCTTCAAAAGGAGAGCACGCTTGTTCGGTACTTACAGAGCCTGAATCAGGCACAGGTTATCTTGAACAAATCCCCATCCTATCAATTCAAAGGCACTCGGTAATACTTTATGCCTTGAAAAACCAGGCCTTTAATCCTAAAAACACAGCAGTAGTTACTAATTTAACTAAATTATGAGGGGCAGTAATTAAAGGCCTAACTTAGCTATGCCTTGCAATTTGGGATTCAAAAGAAAATCTTCCCAAGTTTTACAGATTTTCAGTTATTTTGAAAAGTTTAAAAATAAGATTTAAAAGCAGGTTGGGGACTGCTCAACCACAAAAATAAGAATTCTCCTAAACAGGTCACGCAGATGTTCGGTGAATATAAATACATGATGGCAATAAACTCTTCATTTTACAACATCATAGATGCCATATTGTATTACCACGTTCTCCGCCAATGGGAGTGACAAAAGGTGTACTGGTTCAAGTATTTTACTTAAGCTCCAAATGACCAGTGTGGCCCTTTTCCTCCCCATTCCACACAGACAGCTTTAAAGAAAACAGCAATAATAGAAAGTAACTGCAAAAATAAATATTCAGGCTAGCATCTCCATCAAGAGTACTAAACTCAAGTATTTTTAAAGGAATTTTAAAGTAAGTGATACCATCTGAAGGTCTGTGCTACAAACCAGAAAGTTTTGATATGACATAGCTGTCTTTTGAAATGACGACTTGATTACAATTACATTATGCCACGTTTTTTCTACTTTTAAATCTAGATAAAATATTCAGTACAATAAAAGTACTTAAATAGAATGTAAAAACTCCGCAAAATTAAGTATTTGGGAAAAGACTGTTCAAACTTCACCATTAAGTGTTTATTCACAACAACAAAAAACTACTTGTCTTCCTTCAATGCCCAAATCCTTTATCTAAATTCTGAGTGAGAAATATGTTGCAATTAAGTTCTTGAAAATATCTTTCCTCATTGGCATTTTTATAGTTCTAATATGATTTTTCCATCTTCTTTAGGCACAAAAACAATTCTGGGGAGTCACTGACAAACTCACCTTAACAGTAGTTTTCAAGGAATTGCCCTATAAATAAACGACAGTAAATATATGATGCTCTATACCAGTGAAACAAAGAAAAGGCAGGACCCAATTTATAAATGGAGGGGGAAACAGAGAATTAATATGGACTATTTCAAAGATGTTGGTTTCTTTTCCTTTGGTTCATGATGAGAATAACAGCATGCAGTTAACTAGCATGGTCATGGGTGTGGGGTGGGGAAGAAGTGGGGAGATGACTTGAAACACTTAGGAACTGTTTCAGGGCAAAAAAAAATAAAGTCTTACTACCGCTAATCTTAAATCTTGAACTCAAAATTGTCGGTGGCTTTCTGCAGATGCAACTTAAGAGTTCCAAAATTACTCTAAACATCAAATTATGTCTAGGTCACTGACTGGGTGGATACCGTATATTCTGTTTAATGCGTATGTTCAATTGTACATATATTTTAACCGTGTCTTTATTTTAATAACAGACCAAGTACAGAAAACACAAAGAAAGACTATTTTTCTACCTCAGCAAAAATACAGCTGATACACTGCATGACCCTTCAGGAATGACTGCTCTGTTTATTCTATTTACACGACATGATCTGATTGGAAAAGGGAGAGGCGGGTGGAACTCAGCAAAAAGACCAGAAACTCATTTCTAACCATCAGTCCTGAAAAAGAAATCACTGTCTCACACTTCTTACTGCTTCTGTTAAATTAGAGGTCTCTTCCTCATTATGTATCAGAAACACATAAAATCCAAGATTTCTCATTTCTTCTTAATCCCTACTGAATTATATCAAAGTACAAAGCAATATTTTCCAACTATTCTGCCACAGATAAAACAAAATACATACATAAGCTGCTGGCTCCCAAACTAACACGGATTTGCGGCTTTCACGCTTCTGTATCTCACGCTTAATTCTTTCAAGCAGCTACATCCTTCTTTCAGGCAGCAGGAAGATATTCTGCATCTAGGAGCTGGGCAGGGATCTAAAACTTAACCTTTCACTTCACTGAGGTCCTAAGGACAAGAGAAACATGCTTCCTTACTCTGTTCAGGATGCCATTTAGAGCTCAATGTTAACTACCCACTTAGAACAGAGGAGCAAATTTGATCAAGCTGTACCCTCCCTGCACAGAAGTGGATTCTCTCTTCAGTAATACTTTAAATCCTTGTAAAAGATATAAAATGCAGCACAAACCCTACGGTATTTTTGCAGAAATATTTTGACAAGCAGCTCTTTAGCCATTCTCAGTTGGTGTTTCTGTCACTCCTGAGGTTATTAAAACCAATTTCTAACTACGCCTAAGCACACACAACCACGATAGACCACAATTTTAGGGGGCTTACAAGCGATTAGCAGCAGCACTCTGAAGAGTCACTGCATCCACACTTCTGGTGCATCTGCCTTTGTACGAGCACAGAAACCACAACCACTGATTAACATCCCGATCATACACTTTAGTTCCAACTGCCTGAAAGCTTTCGCCTCCATTAATATTCTGCAAATTGAATCACAGTTTTTAACAGTTAAATGAGTAACATGTTACTATCAGACTGCGTCCAACCAATTTAACCGGAAAATGTTTTGCAATCATTTCCTGCTCCAAATTTGAGCATGTTCCCTTGGCTATATTTTGGTTCTACATTTCTATTTCAGCAAAACCAAACTTCAGAACCGCTCATTCTGCATACTGGCATTTTAAGTTGCATTCAGAGGCTTTTGACACTTATTTTCTACGTTCTTCAAAATCAACACATATATATATATATATACTCACATCCACTCTTACACAAACAGGTTCATGAACTGCAATCAACAATTTGGTAAATATAAGTTTCCTAGTCATTAATCATTCCTTTTTTTTTAATCCTTATGGAGTGAATTACTAACTGAGAGGAGACGCCAATTCTAGTAAGTGAATGTTACCCAACAGGGATATAAAGCTGTCAACACCATAGTGCTCTTGCTTGCTCTAAACTCTCTCCCAGGCTTCATATGTTTTTTAAAGCGATATTAGCCTATTTTTCGCAGGGACCTTTCTAAAACCTGCCTCTCCTGAAAATCTGAGCACTTGCGTTTAATTATATACAGGTTTTAAAAGAGCCAGGTTAGATAACTGGTGAAACATTTTAGAAAGCACAGGGTTAGTCAAGCAAACCAAAACCGGACTCTAACACATTGGACTGACGCTAACAACATTGTAAATAGTACCAAAACTTTTAAACCCTCTATTAAACACAACCTTTAAGACCTCGTTTATCTTTTTAGTGACCTTCACTAGTTTATTATAGCTGCTGTAATGGCCCTTTGAATTAAGTACATTCATGTTAGGAACAGAAAAAAACAGGAGACTCATAAGGCAAAATTTCTCATGAGTACAATTGATTTTCTGTCTGCACTACAAAAGCTTATTTTAAAACACTTTTTCACTCATACAAATAGAGAGAAAGCTAGAAACACCTACAGCACTATAATATTTCTCTATTTCTCAGGGAAGTCACAAGTAAAATAATTGCAGCAAACAGTACGATTATAAAACTGGTTACCAAAGGTCATCAGGCTCATCATAGCACCAGGTAGTTGAGAGCTTATTGCTCTGCTCTCAGGAATTAACTTCAGAAACATATTATTACACAAAAAAACCAAAACATTTGACAAATAGAAAGGAATTTCAGCATTTACATACCCAAGGCCCAAAACGAGATGGAAAAAAAAAAAAAGAATTGCTAGCATTTGTCTTTGTTTTCAAAATCTTTAGATAGACCTTACAGAATTAAAAGGACTGTAAAACCTACAGTGGTCTCTAATTTTCAGTAAAATATTTCCATTTTTGTTCCAAGTGAAATTCACATTCAATAAATATTAGGACTTTCTAAAGCTTGAGGAGTAAGAATAAGCTGAAAGACTGACAACTGAAGCCTTAGATGTCATTTCACTATGACTTTGGTTAGTTTTCTTTTTGTCAAACTCTATGCACAATACTAGGAGAACCTTTATTAATATTTATCTGAAAGAAGTTTTATACTAATTTTCCAGTAGATTAAAAAATAAGCCTTTCCACAAATGCCTACAGCTGCATTTCAGAACTCAGGTGAAAAAATTACTAACACCATGGTGATCACTGCAAAGATACAGACTTCCCAAAATACCTGAAACAGGTGTGATCTGCATTCAGGAAAAGATCACTTGGTCACACCAGTCCTTAAACATCAAATTTGAAAAACAGCAGAAGACAAAATATCTGGAAATTAGCTATGTTGATTTATTGCAAGAGTATTTCCAGGACAAAAAAAAATTAAATCAATTTTAAACAGCACCATTATCTTATTAAAAAAAAATCTGCCTTAACTAATTTAGTATTGAGTATTATAGAACCTAGATAAGTATTCAGACATGAATAATTTTCTTCTTGCTTTCAGTATCAATAAGGAGTAATGAATAACCTTTATTATGAACAGACTAAACGCAAAGAGATTGAGACTGTTTAAAGAACACCAGCTAAGAAAAAGAAAATATATTACTCCGGCATTTCTTATTTCCCCACACTTTTACACTTCAGTCTACAACAACTTTATAAATGAGCAGGAAAGTAATGAATGAAAACGTAAGCTTTTAAAAGTTTGCTTTCAGAAATGAAAGTCTCTTCCTGAAGTGGAAGAAATCTTCCACAGCTTAACAGGCCAGATTCACACAGAGCCACCGATATAACTATAAAAGCCACTGAATTTCTCTTGAATAACACAGCTGCAACTAGAAAGCAACATATATATTCCAAAACATTTTAAAACGTTCCTTTAAATTATATTTCTTTCTATAAAAACCCCAAAGAAAAAAAATTCAGCTCTTGTTCTAACATTCTCTTTAAAATCAAGCAGCTATAATGCCTGAGTCTCAAGAAAGGCATCCAAAACTACATATATTATTTTTTATATGATTAGTAAGTTCATTTTTACAGCTACTCAACAAATTATTTCTCCACCAATTTGTAAGTGCAACAGTATAACAAGTCTTTCACTGCAAAACTGTTTCTTCCTTTTCCATACATTGGAAGAACACAGAAAAGTTTAAAAAATAGATACATAGTCACCCAAGAAAAAGAAAAATAATGGTGAGCTCTCTTACCCTTCATTAGGTATATAAATGAATCCTATGATTTTAAAATAAAATCTGCAGCTCCTTAGCAAACTTGAGCAATTAGGAAGCCTATTGAGCCAAAGAGGTCTAAAACAAGTATCTAATGGTAAAATCGCTAAATAAACCTCACGTAATAGAGAGTCATGTGACGACTGTATCAAAGTATCTCTTGAAACGCCATTTACACAAACTCTTTGTGTATAAACAACTACAATTGTGTGTTACCACTCTGCCCATTTTAAAACACAACTACAGATATTTTTTTTAAGGTAAAGTTATTTGTAGCCTTTTCTGCAGTATTCTGCTCGCAACATCTGGCTAATTTCAAGATTTTTAAATATGTTTTTCTTAACACGTGGCTGCACAGGAACAGAGTTAAGAGGAAAAAAAGAAAGCACTTAGGAAAAGTGACAGGAAAATTTATCTGCTTGGAACAAAAAGGGGGGGGGAAAGGAACCACAAGTGTCATTTAAACATGCTCTAAACACAAAACTAAGCAGCAACTTGATAGCAAATTGTGAAAGATTTAGTATTCTAGAGAATTGTAGGAAAGCTTCAAAACTAATTCTTCATGTATTTGCTGAAAGAACTGAAGCTTGCACATGCTTTGCCCTGTCCTCTTTTACAACAGCTGCTACAAAATGCTACTTACCGAAAGAAAAATAAAATCCCTAAATGCAAACATACGCGCTGCTATTTTCCCCACCCCGGAGACCCCCTTCTCAGGGCTGCGAGGGCGGGTGTAGCACACCTAACCCGAGCCCCCCGCCCCGGTGCGGGCAGCGCGGCTACCGGCCCCTGGCCCGGAGGGATGCCCTGTGCCGCGGGGCGGCCGGCGGGGCTGCGGGATGGCAGCGGGATGCCCGCGGCTGCCCTGGGGAGACCCGCACGAAGGGAGCGCCGAGCGCGGCACACGCTCCCAGCCCGTCACCCCCCGGCAGGATCAGGCCCGGCCCTTTGTGAGCCGCCCGGCCCGGGGTGGCCTCCTAAGACGGAGGGCTGCGCTCCGCACGCCCGGCCCCGCTGCTCCCGCGGAGCGCTGTGCCCCGCGGCGGTGCCGGCCCGCCGAGCGCCCTGCCGGGACAGGGGACAGCGGCCCCGCCGCCCCCCGTG
>WBMV01003262.1:488330-540853 GCA_013396655.1 Campylorhamphus procurvoides | reverse complement strand
CACACCTCCCAGAATTCCCACCTCATAATTTGAAAAATATGGGAAAAAACCTTCAAAATTATTTTTAAAATCAAAAAACCTGAAAGGGAGACACTTATTCTTTTGACCAGCCACATTCACTTAGATTCATGGTATATTTTGGCTCCTGAAATTTCAATATATGCTGGAAACATTTGAAAAGAGATTTACTTTACAAAGTCTCAAAAAAGTATGCACTCTTCTGGATTTTCACATTTGAATTGGATTTCATTTTTGACCAGTTAATTTCCTATTTGATAATATGGAAGTTCTCTGTTGGAAAGAAAACACAGCGCATCTCCTTAATATACACTGAAGTATCTAAATGAGAAACAGTGCCCTATGACCAGACCACATCCACATATGGCTCCTTGTCTCAGCCCTTTAATATCTTTGGTGATCTCTAAACTCATGAATGTGCAAACAAGAATAAAATCTACTTGCAGTAAATGCTGCATAAACTGCTGTGTTGACCTCATTATACCTGTGTAAAAAGCTGCAATCTGTTTAGATCACAGTAAAACACTATTATTGTCTCTATGTAGTAAAACACCATTATTGTCTCTATGTTCTAAAACACAGACAAGTCTTTTTTGAAAACATGCAATATAGAAAAGAAGATAAAAGAAAGAAGTCTAACACTTTGAATTGTAGCTTTCATTAAACTTGGAAGAAGTCATCTAGGTCAAGCTTAAGAAAATGCTGTAAATCAACTCTGACAGGACACTGGAATTCAAGTAATTTCTATTCTCCTGCTGCATATTGTCCATAATTCATTTTTAAAACTAGTAATTTTGAGGTTTCTGACAAAGTGAGGATTATGATCTTATTAAGTCTTATTTCCCACAAGTTACTTGCTTTCCCTACACTCCTTCACAAATTCAGCTATTTATGGTATGTTAACCTGAAGAAGGAGAACAAGTTTGCAAGAGGCACAGGTTCATAGTGGAGGTCTCAAACTTTTTGGACCATGGGGCCATTATCAAATTTTTCTTTCAGAGCATAATATAGGCTCACCACCAACAATTTTAAATTGCAAATCCAAATCCCTTTACTGAGGAAGGATAAAAATATTATTTTCTTCATGGCCCACTAAGTGGAAGAAATTCCTGCTTATAGTTACTTTCCTTCCCCCTTCACACACGAATGGGATGGAATCCCAGTTTTGCTCATGTTTGGGATAGAAATCTCCAGTTAAGGGAATAGAAGAAAGGGAAAGACAAACCACTGCGAATGGACAGAAAACAACAGAAAGGAAGGTGGTTCTCTATCAACAGCAGAGCTGAGAGAGAATCTTGAGCACCTCAGTGCCCAGAGGCCAAGACCAGTATGGAATAAGCTGCCAAGACCAGTGCACATCTTATTGGGTACAGGGAAAACACGGTCCTAGAAGCAGCAAAACTCGTTACCAACTACAGTCCAATTAAAATTTCACTGGCAAATTTACCTGTAAAATTACTGGCTAGACCAAGAAATTCCAGAAAAGTACGACACCACTAGTAGGACAGGAGTCTGCCATCTCTCAAGGTATTTTAATTCTCAGATGCAGGTTATTTCATTGCTTTTGGAGGTTTGAACCCAGGTGACAAAAAATAAACTAAAAATGACAAACTACATATTTCATTTTGCCACAATGACAACATTCAACACTAAGAGTTAGGAAATTGTCTTTATAGTCAACAGTATCTCAGAATTCAACTCAATAAAACAATGACTTCCCTACCATCTAGGAATATTTTCGAATATTTTCATACTTTCCACTTTCATAAAAATCTTTAAAACTGATAAAATTGAATTTTCCCTGTATTGACAGTATAGTCAAGTTCTCAGTAACTCTTCTATTGAAATTAGATATTCTGATTTTTATAGTATTTTCTTTTGAAATGAAAAAGAGTACACAATAGACTGCAGAAATGTTAGTAAATAATTAGGTTTTCTAATTTCTCACTTCATTTACAGAAAAGGCTGGGTACAAAGAAATTGTGCTTGTTTAGAAACGTTGAGTTACAAGTATGAATTTTTTTTATAGTCTTTGTAAAGTTAGTGAAGAATTGCCCATTTAAGTACAATGAAACCCTGGGGGTTTTTTGCACATTATTGTGAATACAGCCTAAAATGTTTGTGTGACCACTCAAGTCAATCGAATGGACCTTTGATCAAATTACAAGAGTAAAAAGATTACACATAAAGTATTTGAGTATCAAAAATCTGAATAAATCAACTGAAAAAAACAAGGAAAAGAAAATAAATTATTCCATTGACATGAACAGAGACAGGATTCAAACCCCAAATTCTACCATATTTGTAATATATCTCAGCCTTTTAGACTGAAGCTTCATCTCTCCTTTCCACTCAAGCCTTTCTTACTTCTTTCAAGAAGGTGTGGTTTTTCTCACATTTTATCCTCACAAACTCATCTATGTCTCGGCTCTCTTTCAGAACTTTGCCTGCTCCTTTTTGTATTCACTCTGATAAAGAAGCAACACCTACTTTTGGCAACAGTAATCACAGTTTGCTATTGGATACATAAACCATGTTTCTTTCCATGCCTAAAATAGTAAACACAAAGAGTAAGACAATGGTAAATATTTAGACCAAAAAATATTAAACGTAATGTTACAAATATTCCTATTAAACTTCATGCCCTGTTTCAGTATGATTACAGAAACACTAGAAAGAGAAAATCTGCACTTCTTGAACAGTGCTTTGCTTAATGCAGTATTGAGGGGTTTGGACTCATTTGAGACATAATCCATACCATTCTCTGGAATAAACTAGAAGGTGACAGACTGTGGGGGAACACAGAAAACATGTTTATGAGGAAAACCAGCATTTTTTTTTCAGATTCAGAATCTAAATAGCTATGAAAAATATATTGTGTATTAAAATATATGACAAGGGTGTTATTCTAAACAGTTTACACTTGAAGAATTTCCCTGGATGCTCAGAACACTCAGAGAATAGCAACTATGTTCAGAATTTCAAGGTCAAGCTAAGACAGCCCATCCTACGGTCAAGGCACAAAAAAAATGAGATGAGCACTGTCCCTGGATTGCTGGACAGATTGTACCCAAGGCTCTATGTCAGTACTGAAGAGAGATGTCAACAAACTGTTACTAGCCTGATTAAAAGCCACATACTAAGGTACTATTTCAGGTGAAGCCTGCTATGGATTTCACCTTCTAAATACAAATCAGGTAACTACATGCCCCTTTTTTGAACTAGTCAGCAGAACAAGTCAAACGTCCTGGTGGCAGGCATAGCAATATGTTAAGGTGATGAAGAACAAAGAAAGAACAAGTATGAACTCCAGGCACTGACTAACTAACTGTAATCAAATTATTCACCAAGCCAAGGTGCCTATGATAATAATACATGCTGCACCATGCAGCAAAGGTGGAGCATCCCACGTACCTGACAATAATTTCAACCCAGGGTTATGTTTTAAAGATAGAAAGGTCAGTCATTCATCTGCTTCAGTGCTGAAATCAATGGAGCAATCCTGATTGACACCAGTTGATGATCCTGCTAATGAAGACAGAGAAGTTTTCTGATTTACTTTTACCTTAGGAGGTGCCCTACGAACTAGTCTTTTACAAAGTAATGACAGGATATGCATATTCTGTTACTACCATATAACATTAAACTGATGACATCACTCTCCCATTTGGCCACTCAAATTCTGCTGGAGGACACTGTGACAATGCAGCACATCTCAGACTGCAGGGCTGAGCACACTGTTACATTGCAGTTGCTGCTATTAAAATATTATGCCTGAAATTAATGCATTACACCTTTCAGACTAATGTTCTCTAAATCAGATTGAGTTTATCCAGAGGTATTTTTAGGCAAAAATACATCCTCACAAGCAATGTAATGATCAGCACTTTTCCCCCAGATGCTCTAATATGGAATAAAGCCTATGCAGTAATTAATATTTATGAAGTGAATGAGTTCCTGTTAAACCCTAAATCACAAACATACGGGATTTGAACTATAAAAATGCAAACTCAAACCAATATAATAGAAAGATATTTACATACATATTAATTGTGAACTTTGGTCAAGTTATTATGTATTACTTTAAGTGAATTCAAAGTTGATAATCACACAGGTCTATAAACTTATCAATCAACATGATTTCTAGTTTAGACATATATAACAGGGGAAGTTTCATTTTAGTACATTAGGGCATCCTTGAAACCTGACCAGCAAAAACTCAATCTTATGCCCTTCAGTTGCCAATACTACCTTGTTTCCACTCTCACATGAGCACTTTCCCCTGCTGGAATTCAGGGAAAACATTATGCACAGAAGGAAGCTCTTTGCAAGATGAAATGATTATGATTCAACCTGTGTCCTAGGAAGAGAGAGTTTTAGCCATTATTAAAAATGAAAACAACATACAGGGTTCCTGGAATATTCTGTATATATCGAGCAGTTGAAGAAGAGTAAATAACAGGTTTTTAGGTAGTCCTTTTTACCATCAAATTTTGAATTGCTTTATAAAAATTGCTGTTCTACATATAAGCCACTAATAAAAAATTAAAGGTTTAGAATTCTTCATATGGTGAATGATGCTGAAAGTGTTTCAGGATAAGAAAGAAATTACATGATATAGCAACATGAGACATTTATTTAAAAGCTCCTATATGAATTCAGTACTCTAACTTCAGGCACCCAAGCCTGAAAATGTTTGCTTTCATAAGGGCATAAAAGGATCTAAAGAAATGTGAACTAATTCAAGCTATATATAGCAATGCCTCCTCAAACCTTTATTAATGTTTTATTAGCATTTGTTGCTTCCTCCCCCTTTCCAGATGGCACAGTGCAGAGCACCTGCAGAATGCCATCAACATCCCTGTTGAAATACAAGTGAAGCACTACAATTGAACAGCTCTATGAATGGCTGTGTTTGTTTCCTTGCTACCATACCAAAAAAAAAATAAAAAAATTCTCCCTCTTTTTGTCCTGGTTACTCAAGAAGCTATCCTAAATCTGTTCAAGATAGTAGAATAGGAGTGGGAGAAGATGAAACATGCACTTTCTCCTTCTCTTTAAGCAGACTGTTGATGGAAGTGTTGGACTGGGAGTTCAAAGAATCATCATCCTCCATTCATCTAAACCTTGGCTCGGCACAACTGCAAGCAAAAGGAATACAGTCATCAGCAGTGCATGCTAAGGTGTTGAGAAGCAGGAAACAAAGCCTAGAGGATGTTATATTCTCTATAATAAATCCCAGCATCAGGCTAGCTGCAAAGACTCCAGGCATGGTAACCCAGAGAATGTTTTACACTCACCAACAACTTGCCACCGTATGTCATCATATTTTGTTCTCCAATACTGAAGGCATTCTCTTAGAATATCTAGACAATATCTATCTAATCATCTCATAAGCTGTTTCATATCCCTTTTTCTCTTTCTACTAAAAATATAAGCCTGTTTGACTGCACATGTCTTCCATCTTTTGAGCATGCAGAAAATCAGAGCTGCTTGACAAAGTTGCAGGTAGAGTGGAATTGAACAAAGAACACATCAGCAAGCTGCAAGTAAATAATTTAGCTCTGGGCCTGAGGCATTACCTTTTATTCAAAGAGACATAATTGATAAAGAATGCTAGCAGAGTCATTTACAAAATGTTAACTATGCAATAACAGAACATCTTGTTACAAAGTAAGATAATTATTTTACATACCAGAACCTCAAAAGTAAATAGATGAATGCACAGAATCTCAAGTGATGTTAGCAGATTAATGGGCAGATGAAGGATATTGGAGACAATGCAATCCCTCAAAATGTTCAACCCAAAAAAGCCAAAAAACCCAACCAAACAAAAAAAAAATGTTCAAGCTTATTAAAAACATACATTTATTTGCTTTTATTTTCTGCATTAACTCAAAACTTCTCTGCTGTGCTGGTGAACCACACGGGGATCCTTTTCACCATCTTCATTAACGATGTGGATGATGGGACAGAGTGCCCCTTCAACAAGTCTGCAGATGACACAAAACTGGGAGGAGTGCCTGATGCACCAAAGACTTGTGCTGCTGTCCCAGAGGGACATCAGGAGGCTGAAGGTTACCCCGTGCAAAGGGGTACAAAGTGCAAAGTCTGGCACCTGAGGAGGAACAACACCTTGCACCAGTGTGGGTTGGGGATCACCCAGTTGGAAAGTAGCTTAGCAGAAAAGGACCTTGGGGTTTTGGGAGATACCAAGCTAAATATGAGCCAGGGTGTGCCCTTGAGGCAAAGAAGTATCTTGGGCTCCATTAGGGCAAGTATTGCCAGCAGCCAGGGGCAGATGATCCTTCCTGTCTACTTGGCACTGCTGAAGCCAACCCTGGAGTGCTGTGTCCAGCTCTGGGCTCTGCAGCACACGAGAGACATAGATATACAGGAGCAAGTCCAGCAAAGGGTCGCAAAAAATATTAATGTGCACCCCTCCTTTGACAAAAGGCTGAGAGAGTCATGACTGTTCGGCGCAGAAAAAAACTAAGGGGAATCTCATCAGCGTGACAAATATCTGAAGGAAGGGTGCAAAGCATATAGACACAGGCTGTTTTCAGCGGTGTCCAGTGGCAAGACAATGTGATGGGCACAAAGTGAAGCACAGGAGGTTCCCTCTGAACACCACACTTTTTCCCTATGACAGTGACTGAGCACTGGCAGAGGTTGCTCAGAAAGGCTGTGGAGTCTCCTTCCCTGGAAGTAGACAAAAGCTGTCTGGACATGGGCCAGGGCAACTGGCTGTAGGTGGCCCTTCTTGAGTACATGAGTAAGATGATGATCTCCAGAGGTCATTTCCAGTCTTAACCACTCTCTGATTCAGTTATACAGATGCCATTCCTCCTTCCTATAGGAAAGTAGCTCTACTCTAGTCATGTGTTCAAGTAATATCCTACACTGAAAGCTGCATTAACTATGCCTTTGATCTGCATCTTCCCCCAATTTTTCAGTTATAGATGACAGTGGGATGGATGTTCCTACCACAATAGTTTTTCAGTTGTCTTATTTAAATCAGCAAGGTAGGTAATTACTAAATATTTCCTTCCTTCCTCCCCAGTCTGTCCCAGGTGGAAAACTCAGTAATCTGTTTCTTTCACTGAAAATGTTCCTGGACACCTTCTCAAAGTAACTAAACGAGCTTCAAGTCTGTAAGATGTTACTTAGAGCCAAAAGTTTTCTTTGAAATGTGTGTAGCTCTACAGTGCTATACTCTTGTCAGCACTGCTGAAAAAGAACTCTGCAGATAGGAGATACATCACTACTTATCTCCCTAAAAAATAGGATGTTTACTCTGCCAGGAACCGCATGGCTGACCAGGAATTAATTTGGAATCATTTCCTGGACTAGACTGAAGAAAAAGACAAGCAGGACTAATGTACAGAAGCATAATTAATCACAGTCAAGTGATTATTTATTTATTTATTTTAATGTGGTTTATAGTTCTCAGTTAAAGATAATCCGTAAATTAGCATTTTGGGTATTGTTTCCTTCAGTTTTGTTTAGGCAGTTTCTGCCTATTTATTCCTTCATGGTGTTGTTTCCATAATATAAGCCCCTCATTTCAGCCTGCTAAATGAAAGTGAAGATCTTGTGTAGTTGTTCTGTGATAAGGAAACCAGAAATGAAATTAAAACACACAACAATATTCTCTTATGAAAACATACTCAGTTTAATTGTTGACAATGATGAAAAGCAGCAGGTCTTGGCATAGAAATAACTGTGGAGGAGGTCAGTCCATGCCTCTAACATCTATTCTTGACATCAAAGGGAAGCAGAGAGTGTGTGAAGGGGAAACAGGAGCTCTATTTCACTACACTAATCTAATAAGGATGCATCTACCAGGGACATAATTCAGACCTTCTCACTAAGAGCAACAAGGAACTTGGGGGCCATCTGTCAGCACTGGTTAACAGCTCTCCATGGCTGTCTCTCACATAGCAGCGTGTTTGACCAACTGGACTTTATCTTCTTGCTAAAGTAATCTCATCAAAATCTTTTAATTGCTCTCTACAAAACCAGTGCTCATCTGTCAGTGAGATTGACCAATCTAGTCAAACCTCAAACTTTAATAGAAAGACACAGAAAAACTGAATTTTCAACAACAGCAGTCATGTATGTTTAAAACTACCTGACTATACGTGGAAATTAACTACCAAATCACCCAGACTCACATGGCTTGTTGATCACCTCACTATTCCCTTCCCATAGGAGACATGCTAATACAAAGTTCCTACCCAGCCTGTCCACAAGGACAAAACGTGCCATACTATTGGAGATTAGCTGCCCAGCAGTAAGCTTAAAGAGAGCCCAGTGATTGCCAAATCTAACATTTGCTCTTGGATATAGCAGCACAGTGATCTCAGCTCTATCTTCTGTAATTGTGAGAAGCTAAAAGAACTGCATTTTCATGGTAGGGTGGTTGAATTTCAGGCACAGCATACTTGACAGCATTTATGGTGTCTGATAATGAAATAATAGTCTGAAATAATCAATGCCCTGTTGAAGTGTTTTACTATGGATTGACTTGCACACAATGTGCACACTCAAGATACACACATGGTCCTCTATAGGTGAATGAAAATACTTCCTACATTTAAGGTTTAATGGGATAAATTCATCCTGCATGGGACTGATTTCAGCCACCTAAAATGAATGATGTCTATCATATTATAGCTAAATTCAAGACTGTATCAAGCTTAGGTAACCGGGGTTGGCACTGAGGAGGTGCACAGATGGGAGGAATCCTCCCCCACCATCTGGAAGATTTGCAACACCTTTAGCAGCAGCTGCTTTGATGAGCACAAAACCCCAGATATCCTCCCGTTCAGAACAAAGTAAACAAAGGTCTCAGCAATGACAAAACTTACAGGTTTTTTTTGTTGTTGGTGCTTACTCCGTTCCTGTGACTCTGATCCCATGCAGAAGCATAAATCCCTGCATTGCCTCCTGTAACTAAACTCTTTGAAAATTGAGCTGTTGAGAGAATGGAGAGTTAGCGTATGGAGGAGGACAAAGTGCAAAATAAACTCTGCACTGAATAAAGCTTGGCAGATAATGAAAACATACATTCATCCAAATTGCAGGTGTTTTCTTAAACCTGGAAAATACTGTTATTTCATGCATTCAAACTGATTTGATTTTAAAACATTAAAGAAAGCTTCTTAGATATTCTGGTTTAATACTGCCCAAACCATCAATATGATACAAAATATGCATTATGAAATACATATACACATACATACTTAGAAGTAGATTAAAATTGAAAGTTGAGATATTTTCTCATATAGAAAGTCAAAACAAAAGATAGGAAAGCGTAACCAAAATATTCTGATTTGAATCACTTTGTATTTTTCAGGTGACAGGTGAATAAATTGATACTCATATATCCTCAATGTCAAAACCAGATTTCTCTAATAAAAAATCATTCATCAGTAGGTTTGGGCCAAGCCCACTATGATATATCATGCTAGATTAAACCTGTGACAGCAGCAACTCCATTTTTTAACCAAAAGAAAAAAAAATAAGTAGTAACTTTCAACCAAAATTGCTGTAAGAAAAGCGAGTCCAAAGTTAAAAGGCCTAACCAGTTACTGCTCTTCAGCTGAGCCAGGATAATCACCCTGGCTCTGCACCTTCATGCCCTAAAGCAAAGCAAACACAAGGGCTTTTGAACTAGTTTGATTGAAACTCAGTTGTTTTTCATTGCATATCCATATGCTAAAGACAAAAGCCTTTTGTGCAATTTGGGAATTCTGCACAAGCAAATGAATAGCACCAAGTTAAAATGGCATAGAAACCAATAAAAGTTATGGAGAGAGAGCTCATGATAGTACCACATAGGCAATAAAATGAATACCAGTTACTTCCATCCATATCCCTAGGCACAGCTGTTCATCACTGGGGATTACTAAAGCTGTGACAGCATTAGACAGAGATTGACAGCTGCCTGTTGCATAAAAAAAGAGCAGAAAGCCAGCATGTGTTTTGCTAGCTTCCAGCTGAGAGGAGTAAACAAATCATCCAAAGGGGTGTACAGTCATTAGTGTACAGATTATGATTGACTGACACTGTGAAACTTCTGCAGAGAAAGCCCCAAACAAGGCTGTGTGCCTTCATGATGCCTCGTTTAAATATAAACTGGACATAAGGGTTAAGCATCCTAAAATATTCATAAAACTGAACTAAACTAGAGAACAAGATTTGACAGCTATTTCTTCATATTTGAACTGTGTTTAGGCTCATCAGGGCTGCATAGATTTTCAGATAACACAAATCCAAATTCACCTTTGGTGTTTTACATTGATCTTTTCCCTGTTTGTTTTAGCTGAGTTTTACAAGGCTTTTGAATAAAGAACAAACAAGAGGAGACGTTTATAAATCTGTATCAATACCTGCATTACTCCACTGAGAAAACAAGGGTAACTTTGGCACAACTAAGCATCACCTGCCCTCCCATGCACAAGGGACTCAGTCATGCTCTCCTTTTCGGAATAATACAGTTCAGAGACTGACTTACAATGAAGCAAATTTTGAGGGGAAAAAAAAATGTCTATGTATTAAACCATTGCTGTAAATCTTATTTGAGGTGGAGCTTAATGGGGTTCATTTCCTCTCATGTTTGCTATTCCCAGTGAAAGGAATTTAGAATCTTCCTCTACTAGAAGCCTTTCTCCCACTTTATCCCCCACAACTACTAAGAGGCCTTAGCAGATTGGTCATACAGGGATTATGATAGTGAACATTCTTCACCTTCCACAACCTTCACCATACTTATTCTGCTCCCTGCATGACAGACTGAGTACCTGCTGCAGGAAGGAGTGAGGTTTCCTTGCATTTGGTGGGCTTCCTTTAAGACTAGCCTTAAACTCTAATGACACTTGGTTTTATATTTAATGCTCTAGGCATGGCCTTGTCTCCATTATGGAATTAGCACAGATACAAATGTAAATTCTTTTTAAACCAAAAAGTCTATGTACTCAAGAGTTACATTTCCCAGAATACATGATTTAGATGCATACAAAACAATGCATTGTTTACTAAGTCTGTCATCCACTGGGGACAATTCTTTGTGACAATCTCAGCACCATTTTGTTGAAACAAGTTAGTCAGTATCATTACTATGGTGGTTAAAAAGATTTACAAAGTTGTAATACATACAGCAGGTGGATAAATAAACACTTTCCATCAGCAACTTGGCCAATGTTTGTCCTTGCTGATGTGTCCAGTGCTGTAGCTGGAGATCAACCTGCCACATGTTCATCATTTCTCTATGGTTCAGATCTCTAACTACAGCAAACAAAAGGAGAGGTGGTGGACACAAACTGCAACACTGTAGATTTCAAACTCTGGGAAAAAGATTTTGTTGTGAGAGCTGCCAGATATTGGGAAAAGGTTCCCAAGGATGTCATGGAATCTCACTCCCTGGAGATGTTCAGAACTCAACCAAACAGGGTCCTGACCAACCTGAACAGCACAGGCTCTTCTTTGAGCACAGCTTTGGATGAAATGTCCTCCAGAGGTCCCATCCAATCCAAATTATTGTATAATTCTATGAAAGCACTTTATGAAACTTTTTGTACTGAAAGAAACAGCAGCAAAACTGAGAGGAAACACAGAATTCTTGCCGTTTATTAATCTTTAGTGATTTGTTCATTAATTTCTCTCAAAGGATTTCAGAAAAATTTCACCTTCCACACTGAAATAAGACTTCTCTTTACCAGGTGCCACCACAACTCACAGTTTAATACAGCAATTGTTGAGATTTTGCTCCTGTCCCCTGTCTTTCAGTAAACATCTGTTACATTTAAGAAAGCAGATTAGATCCCAGGGGGATTAAACAGTTTTGGCCATCTGTACTGATCCCTAGTTTTGAATGGATATTGAATCATCTAATCCAGTTTAGGTCAAATAGCATGGAAATATGCCAATAGTTAATGCTGAGGGGAACTAAAGTCTTTCTTTGACAGGAAGTGTTAATTGCCCACCCATAAATCCATTAACTGATCCAGCCATCTTGAAGTTAGCATGTTTATTCTCAGTTCTTATTAAAAAACTGAGTGAATCCAAGTACCCTAACAATCCTTCTGGTTGTACTAAATACAAACTTGATCACAAAAAGAAGAGTTTCCATTTGTATGGAAAAATGGATTTAAAGTATATGTTGGAAAGGAGTGTTAACTAGGCTCAAGCCAATGTTTTTATTTTCATTGACCTATACATATAATTTTATTGATTGTTATAATATTTAATCATTTTATTTCAACATGCCAAGGGCAATCTTCCCTAACAGCAACTCACTTGACATTTTTCAAAAACAACTTTTTGTAATGCCTTCATTAGTCACATGTACAATCATGAATCAAAGATATTTTAGTAGAGTCCATGCCCCAAATAACTTGAGTGATATTATCCATAGATTCTTGTAGAATTGCTGTTTCATTTGGTCACTGAAGATGAAGCAAAACACAGTTACTTACTTCTACATAAATTCTTGTTTGGTTTCTAATTTTTGGGATTGTCTTATTCAGGTCCAGGAGATTCAAGGATCCTTATGAGTCTCTTCCACCTCAAAATATTCTATGATCCTATGTTTTCTTTCAGTCTGTGGGTTTTTGCAGGGATGCCTGTGACACAAGGTATCGTTCATTCTCTCTTGTACAATGAAAAAATTCTGAGAATGATTTGCATTAAGAAGAAAATATGGCTGTCCTGTTTTAAGAAAAACATATTTTTTTAAAAAGTTACTGTAATGCGGTGTTTGCGACTATAAATTTTCCCTATGTACTGTTTTCATTTGGATGTCATTCAGTTTCTTGGTAATTACACACCCTTGCACATCCACTTACATTACAATGGTGGCACAGATAATTCAAAAAAATCAGATCTAAAGTGCTAAGTAGTCAAGAGGCAGAATGAATCATGTTTCACACAGAGGGAGAATTTGCTATGATTAATTGAAGCTTTACAGTGAGACTTTTCTTTCATTCATAACTTAATGAGTAAAATACAAATTAAATACGAAGGTTCAGAGACAGTGATTTTCTGAGAAAGGTCTTCTGCCAATAAATCAGGTAAAGAGGTGAAAGGTATTTTACAGTCTCTCAGAGAAGGTTATAGAACACGATATCCTGAAGAGTAATCGTGAAATGGTCTCTCAAGACAAAAAAAAAGAAAAAAAAAAAAGAAAANTAAAAAAAAAAAAAAAAAAAAAAAAAAAAGAAAAAAAAAAAGAAAAAAAAAGCCAGGCTCTGTTTGGATTCAGAGTAATTAGGGGAAAGCTCATGTATTCACTAAGTTTCATTTCCCTGCCTTTGCTATCAGCTGAATTAGGAAAATCTGCTGAACACTGTCCCTCTATTACTTTATTTGGGTCAACAGAATTTCATCACTGAGCTTATCAATAGTAGAGTCAGGGCAAGAGTGGGCAAGATCTTGATATTCCTACCTCTGAGAACAGATTTCAGGGGAGCCTTTGGAAGAGGTATGAATGTAGTGTCAACATGAGCACTGATAAAGTAAATTTCTCAGTGATACTTTTCCTCCACTAAGGATTAGTAGGTTCTAAGAGAAACTTTCTGCAGTGTTGGAAGCTCTCAGTATAGCAGTCATCAGATCTGCCAATATGGGACCACAAGAGAAAGCAGAGAATGTACTCTACTTCTGTAGCAGATCTGACAATATGGAACATCAATAAACTTACAATTTCATTTCAGAAATAATGTTGTATTTCATTGTTCAAATAAATCCATATAACACTATGACACCCTGCGTACACTGTAATCAGCATTTCTTTAAACATTATGAAAAGGCTGGCTTGAATTTTCAAGTGCATGCACTGATTTTAGCAGCTGATGGGTTAGACCAAATAATTCACGCTTCTGAAAGTTCCTCAGAAAAATAGTTACTGAGGTTAAATTTCATTAATTACCTTGTATGTCAGAGTGGTTTATTTTCTCCTAGCTATCAAGTAGGATTTCTGGAGAAAATAATGAAGGTAAGTGTTAAAACCTACATCACTGTCGATGAGTTGCTAAACATATGAATGTATAGGTTGATAAATGAAGGAGGAAAAAAGAACAGTAAGATGGAAACAACACTCAAAATGACATGGTGCTAATGAGCAGTGAACGTTGTTAGAGAATGCCAGTCATCCAGCCATCTGCTGAAGACAGACAAAAGAACAAACAAGGTTAAAGGGAACAGAAGACTTTGAAAATTAATGGTTCACCCAACTCTTATCTGAAGATTTCTATTGCATGAAATACTTTGTTAAGATTCTGTGGAGACTGTACATGCCAAAATTCATTTGAGCTCTTGAGGAGCACAGTTCAGGTAAATACAAACACGGGATACAAGAAGCTTCTGTTTTTCTTTTCCAGCCTTTTGTGAGGAATAAACAAAGAAATAAAGAGAGATTATGATACGAATAATTACTTTTTGGGTTTTTTTTAAGCTTACAGCAAGTTACTTTTATCTTTTCTTACAGGTACCTCAAAAGACAAAATAATTTGAGTTTTACTGGGGTTTGGTTGTTTATAACAAAGGTGACTGGAAACATTTCATTACAGTTTTGGCTTTTTTTACAATGTAAATTTACATCTGCTCAAACCCAGTCTTCTGGAAAAGTACCTGGCACATTAGCCCAAGTGTAACATCATGAAGAACTAATATTTCCTGAAATTCAGGAAAGAATGAGATTTTTTGAGAGTCTGTGTGTTAAATATTCATAAAGGAAAACACCAGTGAGCACTAGCACAGTTAGAAAGAAGGTAGGTGTCCTTGCAGATTAAAAGTTCCAGCTTGTTTTCTTGCAATTTTCTTGCAATTTTGGACTAGTGCTTTAAAAATTCCTTATTCCTTATAGTGTCAAGAAAAAAAAAGATATTTCTAATTAAAAATTTACTTTGGAATTCATAATATTCATATCTTCAACTAAACCAAAAAACAGCAATAGGTCTAGTCCTTTGTAAAGACTCTTTAGTTGACTGAACAGCAAAATAATTCCATTGTCATATTTTTCGATTACATTTAGAAGTCATCTAGAAGGCCTCACTCGAAGCAAGTTACTAGGCATGACTTGGTTGACAAATTATGCTGATGGAATGGTGAGAAATCAGAAGTATCACATCAAAACAACAGCTCATACCACCAAACAATCTTGGCAAGACTCTAAGAGCCTCTAACCCTGATTTAATCCTAAAAAGCTATACTCTAAGTAAATTGTAATAACGACATGACAATAATGCGGCATTATTAATATTAAACACTTTTTTGGACACAAGGTTGTACAAATATGGCAGAAGGTCCCTAGCTATAAGAGTCCATGCTTTTAAAAAACAAAACAAAACCACCCAAAACCCCCCACAAAAAAACAAACAAAAAAATCACCAAAAAATAAACACAGGAAACAAACCAAGCAAACAAAAAAAAAAAAAAACCCCAAAAAAAACCATTTGATGCTTGCTGCACTCAAACTTCTTGATTCATGTGTTACCGCAGTAGCACCAAGCAGTGCCAAACCTCTGCCTCCCCATTAGTGTCTCTGTCTTCCCCATGATCCCTTTTGTCCTTCTCTCTATGCCTCTCATATCCTGTTTGGCACCTTGCTCTGGCTATTTATATTGGAAAAACAAGGAGACAGCTGGCTTGGTGGATTCAGAAAACCTCCTGCTCTAGTTAGAGAAAATAATTGTTCCTCTCTACAAAACATGCTTTATTCCCCCCTTAAATACCAGACTATAGCATTCACAATGACCTTGCCTTCTGCAAACAAACATTATTTCAGGAACAGCCACTATCAGAGAATAGCCTGAATAGGTCAGAACAGGGCCTGTGGACTTCTGACACAACAGAAAAATGCCGATAAGGTCTCAAATGGACATAAGATTCATAAGATTATTGCCTCTGGCTGTCCCTAGTTTCTAGTGCTCAATGTGCCACATCACTAGTCCTTGCTTTTATGTTTTGCTTGACATATATTTTATCAGGAACTTATTGGTGTCTCCTTGTTAGGTCCTCAACTGCCTTCTCTCAGATGAGGTTTGGCACACTATAAAGAGAATGTGGCTGCTCTCTTTCATCATTTTGTCCAAGGGGTAAAAGAAACTATACTGAAATTTATTTCTGTCTTTCTAACTTAGGAATATCTTTCTCACTCTTTTGCTGTATCAGGAAGGCAAAAAACAATATTGTCAATTCAGACTAGTTACAATCACAAAACACGGGAAAGTAGCAGCAAGTGCACACATTCCCAAGCTGAAGTGATTCATATCTTATCTTGTGCCTCTCATAAATGCTTGGGGGTTTTGCACCCTCTATGTTTTATAAGCTGAAGTTTACAAACTGCAAGCCCTGTTCTCCATTTTGCAGAGAGTTTGCAGGAAGGAGTCCATGCTGGTGACGTGTGAGAAGGAACTGGCATATGCAAAGCTCCACCCAACCAAAAAGGAGGAAGAAAAAGGAAGTAGGTTGAGAATCTGATGTAGAGAAGGGAAGATATAAAAGAGAAAACAGTATATGAAAGAGAGGGTAGAAGGAAACAAAAGAGAAAGTAAAAACATATTTCTACTGAAGGAGCAATGTCTTGCAATGATTAATAAAGGAGCAAAAGCAGCTCTGCTCACTGTACTAGAACTCAACATAAAGTCTATTTCTTAGAGACAGAAAGTGTGCATTTTTCCATACAACCCAAGAGGAATAAAGAACAACGGAGACCATATTCACGAGTTTACTTCAGAACTTGTACAGAAAGTACAAGTTCAGAAAGTACAAGAAAGTACAGAAAGTGCCATGTTAACTTGTCCAGAGGTGATTCCTCCGTTTCTGTCTGAGCTGAATCAGCTAATGGAACATGTCCCCAAAACATGCTTCATCTAAAACAATACAAACTAATCTCTGCAAGTAAAAGAGAGCACAAGCAGCCAAGACGTCTCAGAACCAGTACCATCCTTTCCCTGATCTCTTCACATGTAGCATCCAAGTCATAGAAAACTTCTGTTGATGTTGCCAGGTCAGTTTCTTGAAGAGTACACATTACAGTACTATCCTGCTTATTATCAGACACCAGCTTTTCTATCCTGCACATGTGGCAGGATTTTAATTATGTTTTTAATTTGATGAACTTTTATAGTCACAATAAAAGGCACATCTTTGGCTCATGGTCAGTTTTCTTTGCTGAATGCCAACTACCTACTCCTTAAAATATCAAAGTTCCATAACTCGTAAGTGAAATATTTACATATTTATTATTTTTTCTTTAACAAGTATAAAGCAATGCACTTTCCTCTAACCTTGTCAGAGCAAATGACTGAATCATGTTATCTAAAATTCACACACAGCAAACTCACACACACAGAGCAAACACACACACGCACACAGGGTCCATGGGAAAGACTCAGTCTGAAATTTTTCATTGCTGATTTAAGTTTGGCAAAGCTATAGGAAACTGAAAATAAAATTCCATCATGATAAGCAAAGGCTTTCCTTAGCTGTAGGCATCACTACTATCTGTCTAGTATATTTGTAAACATTTTCTGAATGAACATCATGGCTGGGTCTCTCAGTGTTTGCTTATCTACTCAGGCATTTTCAAAACCTGTACACACAACAAGCTCTGGTTTGCACATTTTGAGACTTGCTCTGTGGTTCTCAACTTCATTGACAATATTGGCTTTAAGTATTGTCATTGAACAGTGCAGTGATGTCTTTGCTGAGACGACTGTTTTTGCATGCAGAACAGGATTTGTAAAAAAAAAAAATAATAAATCAAAAATAAAAAATGATGCGTTCCAACTAGTTCAACTGCAACACTAGTTTATGGTAAAGGGATCATTATCAGGCAAAAAATGAGTTCCATAATTAAAGCTTCCAAATATTTCATTATGTCAAATCTCTGAGAGAGCTACCCCTACCATCTCCAATTCAAGTCTCTGACTGAGCTAGCAGTGAGCACGGCAGGAGGTGTTTGCTCCTTGTTCCAGGAGACACAATGTTCCAACAAGTCCCTGCCATTCTCAGACGTGGCACACACCTTCATAACCCAGGCAGCATGAGATGCTTACAGCATACAACCTTTTCCCCCCTCACTTATGAGAATTAATGTTATGAATTCCAGACAGTGCAATGCTCTCACATTTGTCCACAAGAATTTTAAAAAAAAAAAAAAAGCAGAGAAAACTCCAAGGAGAAACAGTGTGCTTCCCCTCCATCCCCAATCCAGTAGCCTAATTTATATGCAGAACACAGGCAACAAGCCTACATTATGCAAAATAATAGCACATAATAAATTTAAAGTTTGGGGAATCTGTAGGTCTTGTGTACACACATTTCCTCTTGCATATTTAAGCTAGCTCTAAACAGGAATGATTTCTTTATTAGTAGTATTACTAGTGTTGCTTGAAACATATTTTTTCCTGTATTGTGAAATATTTCTAATACACAGTGCAGTGGGATTTGTCTGTATTGAGCTGTTCTAAGGAATCCATACTATTCAAGGGAGAAGAGCTCACAAGCACAGCAGAAGGAGACAAGATTGCCTGACAAAGGGTCTTTGCATAGTTCCATCTGGAAAGCACTATACAAGAGCCAACACGAGGTTGTGCTTCCAACAAATGGCAGGTGACTTTTACCAACTTTTTGAAACATGCATCGTCTTTGTGGGACAGACTGAAGGGAAGCTTTTGTGCAACTACATAGAATCTGACCTGGAATACTGTAAAGTATGCATTTTTATATATTCTTTTCATTAAATGGGTTTACCAAAAAAAAACAAAAAAACAGGGCAGCCTCCTACAGGTATAGATCTGATACAGTTACAAGTTCACACAGCCCTTACTCCCTATTCTGGAAGAGAAAAAAAACAACAAAAAAACTCCTGGAGAAATGTGGATTTTGCAAACAAGTACAAGGAGTTCAAGCTGCTCTATAATAGAAACAGTCGTCTCTGTAATACAGACTGTTGAATAATACGGTAGAAGAAAAAGGAAAACTCCTTAAAAATACTAGAACCAGTAAAAGGAGAATATTTTGGCTAGCAAATTACTTCAGAGCTTCTTTTCAGGTACACTAGTGGTGATGGAGATAAGTATGCAGGATCCATACACTAGGAATAACAGATATTAATTCACCTCAGTCTATTTAGAAGGTTATCACACCTCTGCTTTTGCAATTTTGCTGATGTCTTGTCTAAGAGTGTTAAGCTCTGTACTGGCAGTGACCTCTCTCATTTCTCTATCTTCCATTTTTCAGTAATAGGCACATTCTGTACCTGGAAGACTTCCATTATAATAATGGTTAATTATTAACATGTAGCTTAAGCAATGACATGAAATAAAGCTTATATTTTCCTGCCTTCAGAAGATAAAAATACTTTTGTTGGAACTTAACAGCTAGTAAATTGTTCTATAAAAATACAGCTCTGCAGTAATTTTTATTTTATGCATACTAGATATGGAGAATGAAATCCTGGCCTTGCTGACACATAAACCAAAATTCCCACTGAATTCAACGGGACCAAGATTTGGCCCACATAATTTTACAAAGTCATGATTTACATACATACACTCCTGGATTCAACAATCAGGTTTTGCATCTCAATAAACAAACAGAACAGACAATTCTGGATGGTACAGATTTAATTTCCCAGAAAAAAACCAAACCAAAACAAACAAATAAAATCAGTAAGCAAAGGGAAAGTAAGTAGAAAACCAGGAGAGAGAGAATGGGAAAGGCAGATGTTCTGTATAATACTGAGATATATCCTGACTTCTAAGCACTGCTACACCAAATATCTCAGTACCTTACACAGGTATTGTGTGCCCTAATTTGCTGCTTCCAGTCAGGTGCTTAGTCACCCTACAAACACCAGGGATCTCATAACCAGAGTATTCAGCCAGGTTATGAAAATCTTGGGTTCTGTATCTTTATCTGGAGTGCACATTTCCCACCATAGTGACAGAAGGGATTTCTTCCTTCTATGGCAGCTCTTTGAGATTCTTTCTGTGAGTTTATTAGATATTCCCTGTGCTAGAAAGAAGCAAAACCAGCCATATCTTGTAGCATAGTACATTCATAAAGGAAGCAGCAGTCTGTATTTTTACAAATTAGTTTATGCTAATCAAAACAGCTTCCATACATAAATTGAAAGTAGACCAACTGCTTGGAAGTTTCCTTATGGTTAGAGAGCTTGTCAGGGACAGTAGCAGACGAGGATTCCTGATTTTGCTCCAATCTAGTCCTCAAGTTTTCCAGTCAGGTTTTTCACACTCCCATTGAGTACTCCAGTCTGTAACGCTGGCTGTTACCACCAGTTTCTCTTTCCTGTTAGTTGCTTTCTGTTTACCCCTTTACCACTGCTAGGCTGACATGTGAGTCTGTTGCTTACTAGATCACAAGGTTCTCAAATATAGCTAGTCACAAAAATTTAGTTATCTACATGGAATTAGGTGGGCCAGGGACAGATTCTCCCCTGGCCACCAAATGCTATAGTTTCTTACTTGGCTGAAGTGCAGGATAAGGAGATATTTCCTCTCCTTAATTGCCTGTCCCTACCCCTGCCACTCCTTGCTTCTGCCCTGCTGCATGGCCAGCTAGCCAACAGAGCTTATCCAGTTGAAAGTGGCATTTTTTGGCTGGTTTGATTTTCAATCCAAAGGGGGTAACATGAATGAATGAAGAAGACACCAAAGGTATAGAGAGCACAGTAACTATCAAAGTCAACGTCACTGATGGTAACTGTCCACAGCATCACATCTAAGGGGTTGGCTTTATGGTCGGCTGCAGATGACCCAGTGTCACACTATCACCAAAAAGGATGTGCAAGTCCCCTGCTTTGTGCCACTACTAACACTCACAGTGATGTACAGTCATCCTTACCTGTCTCCTTACAGCTGAGCTGCAATATCAATACAGCTCCAGGCCTGAGAGAACAACAATAGCAGAAACAGAGATTTGGTTATATGGGACAATTATACAATTTAATGCATAAACAGCTGTAATCTACTTTAATTACCTATTTCTTATCTAGCTAGAATAAAAATAAACAGAAAGTATGCCCATAACCTAGCATTTTTAAAAACAATTTTCAAAAGAGATTTTATGCCAATTACAAAATAAGCTGTATTTTTGAATATATAGAATCCTGACATATCAAACTAAACATTTTAATTGTTAAAAATCAACTGCCATATTTTACACTGGATCTCTTACTATAAAGAGTACCTAGATGTCTTCCAGGTATATGATTATAATTTTTCCTCTTCTAATACCACCTATTAATATTTGTATGCACTGCCCTACAGATGTAAATAAGCAGATCAACTTCTAACAACACAGTTAATAAGATCACTTTCAAAGACATTATTTGCAGTGTCTAAACCCATCCCAAAGGGTTGTGTTCCCACTCTTGTGTTCCAGGATATGGGTTACATACTGTGCTGCTTTCTCAAGCCATGGTGATTTGTTCATGCATTCTACTGAGTCCTTAGAGAACAAAATTTTCCAACATCTCGAGAGAAAGGATGCAAAAAACACCTTTTTAAACAGCACTTTGGTAGACATCCATCTGTACCTCCCTCTCTCTCAAAACTCTTCCTGAGGCTCCTCTTTCTAAACATTAGTCAGTAAATTCTTCCATTTTCTCTTCCTTTCTCTGCTAACTGTGGCATGTGTCTGTGAGCCTTTGTTCCACTCCTTTCTTCACTACACACGCTCACATATCTCCACTCTCAGAGGTAAACCCCATTTTGCAGCTCCAGAAAGCCTTGAGCTTACAAGTGAAATGCTAACAAAGCACTTGCCATACCTCAAAGCAGATGCAGCAAACCAGCAGAATTTCCTGAGTAAAGGTAGTTTATGTGGCTTTCCAAAGGGAGCAGAGGATCAAGGTTTAAATAGGGAAGTCTTTAAGCCACTACATTAAATGACATTAATTGCTATTTCCACACTTCTGTGCCATCAAACGCTTGCTACTACTTTACAGCTCATCATTCTCTTTTTGTTTCTCAGAAGGAATCTTCAACAAAACTCCTGTTAAATTTATTCTACACCACCAAAGTCAGACTCAGTATTATCTTTCTATTTGCTTGTGGCCAGGTAGAGAGACCAATAATGAATTCATACACAGCCAAAACCTGAAAAGTGCGTGCTTGAGTTCCTGCCAGCCACAGGAACTAGAGATAGTTTCCTCATCTGACTTTTCCCATAAGCAACTAAAAGCTTTGAGAAAATATACTGCATCATTTTCTAGGAACTAAGATATGTGGTTCCCAAGACTGTTGAGGGGTTTCTTCCTGATCTCTCTTTGCTATCAGAAATCGTGAAATTAAAAATAACTAATAACAATAATAACCACTAACTTTATTGTGGCTCTTCAAGCCATCATTAAAAAAAAAATCTGCACCTATTTTGAAAGGAGGTGCTATCATCTGATTTTGCAAAGAACCAAGAGAAAGGGACAATAAGGATTACCTGAAGGTTGCCCAAAAGGTCTCTTGCAGACCAGGATCCACACCTTCCAGTCCTAAACTACAACTGTTCTAACCTACCTCTTCCTCAAGCAGGTGTGCCCTTTCCTTGTATCAAATAAGCTATATTTCTAGTAGGAGACAAAAAAATGCAAGGCAACGTTAATCTTGTGTCATAGAAGAGCATGAGGGCTCATATTTTCTGTACTTTAATTTTTGCAGGTTCCTAAAAGCAGAAGGTATTGAATTTGAGAGGATGAGGAAAGGAATGAGGAAAGGAGTCTGCAGTTTCTCCAAAACATGCACTGGCATCCTTGTTCTGTAAACAACTAATATTTATATCCATGAATTCCTTTGAAAATATATATCTCCCTACAGGATGACAACCTAAGTTATTCAGTTAGTTCAAGTGACAGCAGTATTCATCCCAGTTCTACATAGCAGACCTAAAACACTTTGCCTTAACATCAAGATAAGTCTAAGAAATGCACCGCTTGAAAAAATTTGCTCGTGATGTACTTTCTTCATTACTTCAGCACCTCTCTTTCAGCAAAGTCATACTCTTCAATCTGAGGTAAAGACAGAAAGGATATTCTTTATACTCTTAATTTGGCCTCTTTTTCAAAGGGCATTACAGGATAGCTCAACTACGGGGTCACAATCAGCTTTGCAACAAACCTACATTTCCATTTAGTGAGCAGTGTCCTTCAGCACCACGGCCAGTCAAGGTGCCCTGTGAGAACATTTTCTAAGACACTTGCATTCTTTGTCAGAGAAGCTGGAAGAGAACACAAATATGAACACTCACTTAAGCAGCCTTAGCATGCACTTAAAGACCACTAACACTTTTCTCTGAATGCTGACACAAGAAAATAATAAAGATTTAGTCTTAGTCAATCATAGGAGGATGACCATCAGCCAACAGTATGATATGGTCATAGAAAAAGGTGAATATCCACACTGTGTGGCAGATAATACTTATAATACCTCATCTCAAATTCTGTATAGAGTTTAGCATCAACTGCAATTGAAATGAAATAAACTGAGAGAAGAGTTGCTATACATCTAAGGAACAAAGTATAGCAAAATAGAGGCTAAGAGAAAATATAATTGCTTTCCATGAATATATCATAGAGGCAATCACAAAGACTAAAATAAGTTTTTAGTCCAAACAACAATATTGATACCAGTAGAGATATAAATACATTTAACCATAAATAAATTAAGGTAGAAAATTAGACAAAAGATTTTCAATTACCAATATTGGTGGTTGGTTCTGTAACACCTTTCTAAAAATCATAGTGCAATTAATCAGTTTCAACAAAGGACATGATTAATTTATTGAAAGTATGGTATGATTTGTTTGCATGTGAGAGGAGGGAGCAGACTTGATGATGAAGTTATTTTCCTACAACACTTTTATCTCTAAAGTAGCTAGATTCTGCCTGAAGAACTGGATTCAGTGCCTATTGCTGTCAGGGGATGGCTTTAGGATACAAAGCAAGCCATTGCAACCAAACCTTTTATAAAGGCTCACAAATTACACTCAGAAATTGCTTCTTCATTTTAGGAAACCCAGTCTAGAGCAGCTGGGTTCTAATTGAGACTGTGAGGTGCAATTACAGCTGCAACTGAAGTCACAAGAAGTTGGGCTTTGATCACAAAATACAGTCCAATGCTAAGCACCCAGAAAATATAGGCCCTAATTAGGGTTAAGAAGGATATCCAAAATAAGTGGCTGTATCCAGCTGCATACCTGTGCATCCAAGTTCTATATTACTGCAAAGAAGATTAACCTGAACACCTCAAAAAATGCACTGTAATACTAAAAGAATGTTTGGATAGGGCACATAAAAACAGTGATGGCTAGAAAAAGCCCAGGGAAAAAAAATTAATAATGCGGATGTGAGAATAGACTTTACACAGCATGCACTGAATCAGGCTTGAGTCTGCACTTTGGCCAGCAAAGGGAAAAAAGCTAACTATTAAATTGCTGTTTCTTCAGTGTGCACAACTCTTCCATGCACTGAACAAGGCAGAATCCAGGGGGAAACTCAGTATGTGATCATATAATTAAAGACTATATTGTGATGATGATTAAATACTAACATGAATGAGTTGGCTGTTGTTACTGTGTAGGGCTGAATACAAATTATCTTTCTTTTCAAATTCTGCCTCAACTAACTGGGAAGAAGAATAAGAAACACCAGTTCTCTCTCTTCTGTATTCCACAAGGCTTTGATTTCCCTTTGTAACTCTTATACTCCCTTCTCTTTTACTGTCCTTGGATAGCTTATCTTTCTGTTTTTGAGAAATAATGCCTTCAAGAGATGTAGCCTAAACTTTATCTTGTAATTGTGTGTGCTCAGCATTTAACAGGGTAAAAAAAGAAAGGGGTTAGTATACTGTGAGAAAGGGGTTAGTATACTGTGGACACTGTTCTGCTTGGCCATATATCTCTGAAAGCATAGCGCTATCATTTATTCTCTTGACCTTAATTAAAAAAATAGAAAAAAGATAAGAAATAAATCTATATAGAAGCCATTTTCACAGCACGAGATTCAAAGAACTTTTAGGTGACAATTCAGTTGCCTGCAGGCTTGAAAAACTGTATCGGTTTTTCTGTTTAATTTACAAATTTAATTCCTTAAGACCTAGTGTATATGTCTGAGAATATGCTAGGTTTGGGCTGAGAATGTAAAAATCTCCCTAAAAAGGGTATCTCTTTTAACAGAATTGACTGCAGGAAGGAAGAAAGATGCAGCATGATGCCTTGTTGTCAACAACAACAAAGACAATGACCACATGTACAAACACACAGACAGACACTCACAGGGTCAGATCCAGGCCAGTCAATCCCTCCACACCTACTCCAGTGCACTCTTTTATTTTAACTGTTTCACTTGGACATTAGTTCAAATTTGAGTGAAGAAATAATGGTCTTACTTTCAGAGATGCTGAACACAGGATTCTTGGTGAACTCAGTGAACAGCTGTTGATATTTTAAAACACCAACTCACTGATTGTGTGTGCACAGTATGCACTTGGAGAAACAAAGACTTGATTTTGTATTCAGTTAGTTAATTTGGAAGATGGTGATGTACTATTTTGTTCTGCTTTAAAAAAAAAATCAATTCCACCCCAATGTTCAGTATATCAATCTGTTTTTCAACAGATTTTTCCAAACAGGCTTCTCAGAGACAGCTGAACATATTTCCAATGTTTATTTATTTTTCATAGTATGAATTAGCCCTTGACAATATAAAGGTTTTTTTCAAGAACAATTCTTCTGTCATAGAAATTATTCAGGTTTTAATTAAAAATCCATTTCAAGCAATTAATTCAACCTGAACTAAGCCAGAGAAAAATAAATGGAGAAAGAACACAGTAAAAAAGCACAAAAAACAAAGCAACCGTACAGGTAAACTTGAACCAAAAAGAGCTGACAAACCTTCTCTTAGGTGTACCAAAACAAAAAAAGGCATAAAGGTTTGCTCCTCAGAGTGAATTGGAAGAAATAAAAGCGTTTACACTTTGGCAGAAGAGCATAGGTGACATGGTCAGGAAAGGAATGTTTGATCACAGAATGGGTGACAAAAATAATGAAGTATCTTTATCAGGAAGAATCTGTGCTTTGGATGTTGCTACTGCACCATGATTGCAAGTGCAAATTAAGTTTTAGCATTAATTTTTCATTGTTCACATAAAACCCAGTACAAACCAAGTCTAACAATACTTCCATTGTCCCCACAGAAAAGGCAAAGTGAGTATGAGAGACCAGGGAGGTGCAAGGGAAAAGGATAAACTCCAAACTTCAGGACTCTTTGCAGAGACTGCTCATGGCTAGTCTCCTTTTTTTTTTTTTCCTCCTCAATACTTGAGGAAAAAACAGCTAATTCAAACAGCAAGTGGATACACAGTGACCAGAATAATAATTTATCAGACACAAGGCAAGTTATGAGCTACCAATTAAGTTCATCCCATTAGTTTATATCTCATAACACAGGAAAATTAAACCCTTTTTCTTTACTTTCCCTCCTTTACATTTGTCTACTCATTTGTCTTGCACCTTGTTCCTTGAGATGTTTTTCTTTTGCAATCACAAATATGCTTCCACTGCTTCCCATTCCACAGCACCTGTGGAAGATAAAGATATCTGTGGTACAAATTGACAAATCTGTCTGTTCAGTGAGCACTGCTACTGCCCGGTGAGCTGGGGTAATAAATCATTCTAGCAGATGAATTTGTCATCCAATACTGTAACAGTATAAGAGCAGCAGAGGCAAAAAGCCTCCAGGCAAAGGAATAGTAACAAACCCTAAATTAAAATCTGAAAGGGAAAATTGGAGTAATAAGGAGGATATTAGGGGGAGATGGGGTGGGGGGGGAGGTGGAATCAAAGAGCATGTAATCAGTATAATCCCTAAACCTATTGATATAGCTGCAATTCAACTGATCTGTACATTTTGTCTCATTCTAACCATGTGTACTTGAAACAAGCTGAAACAAAAGCCAATTTGGGAACATAATCCATTTGCTTCCTCTTTTTACCATTTGGTAAAAATGTTGTTTCTACTTCCATGAATTTAGTCACTGTGAAATACAACTCAGAGTCAGTCAGTTTTGTGTTCACATATGTCAAGTGATTGACTGATGCCCTGAACGACAACAAAAACTTTATCTGGTGTGTCAAGTGGTAGTTCGGCTTCACTTCAGCCTTCAACCTTATTACGAGCAGGACAGGTCTCCTAAGGTTATGACTCAACTGGGTCCCCATACTGTGCCCTGTGTGACAACATGATGAACTGGTTGCCAAGAGAAGTTGCTTTTAGAGAAGACATTTTTCATGCATGGCTACCAGAAGAGGTCTGTGGCTAATGTTTTCCACTGCTTAGTTCTTTGGAGCACAGCAGCAGCCAGTCACTTCAAATGACAGAAGGCATCAAACGTATAAAATTATGTACAATAAAAGTTTCTCTAAACCCAAATCTACAACGCAAAAGAGTGAAATGAGTTTTCTACAGTTACTTAGAGAGCCAATGGTCAAACCAGAGAAATAGCAAGCCTAACATGGTAAACCATTTTGTTTAAGAAGCCAGGAAAGTAGTGGTTTATAAAGGATTAAATCTTATCAGAAAATGTGGAATTGCCACATTTCTCTTTCAGGGTCAATACCTAATTGGACAAAAAAAACAGCTGTCAAAGACTAAGACAGGAAACAGAGCTAAATTTCTTCTGTGTATTAGAAGATTTGCTAGTCATCACTGGAAAAACCACAGTCAGAACACAGACTACTCAAAAAGCCTCATGGAAAGAAGAAAGAGCAAACAGCTCTTCTCTCATATACAATGAGGCATCGTCTACAGCACAACTGTCTTGTAATGTGCTTCAGACTTGAATTTCTGTGACAAGCCTCAGCTGTTAAACTGCCCCAGAGGTGTTGTAACAAAGAAGAGACACCATGAACATGTCCATCAATATGGAAACATCTATGCAAATACAGTTGTCAACAGCACTGCCTACAGCCATAAGACAAAACAAAAATGCACATGGCAAACACACATGAAGGGAATAGGGAGCTGTTGACATCATGGGAGCCTCCCAAGGAACAGAAATCTTTATCTCTTGAGGATGGGGATACACCATATAAGATGCACAGAGATTTTACAGCAGTGATTTCTTTCTTGATAAATGCGTGGTCAGCTGTGACACCATCGACTCACACAAGACAATGCATGAGGGGCTGTTGCTGTAGACTGGCTGACAGGCCTGATAATTAGCCACTTAGATTAATTTATAGTACCCTCTTTAGACAACCTTGAAAGAGAAACAGTGCCAAATGCTGTAATTAACCAAATTCCTTGTAGTAAGTTTATTGGATTGATCTTTGATGTCTTTAGAAGTAGACTGCAAACAATTTAACCAGTACAGGGTTATCACACAGACTATCATTTTAAAATGAAGGTGAATGTTGATTTTATTGGACAGTGAAATTTATGTATATACATGATTATGTAAGCACCATTATCAGACTTTCTGTTTTTTCTGAAGTATCTTGTGCTTTTGAGGACAGTGGGACAACTTAAAAAAAAAAAAACATAATCTCCCAAGTATTTCAGTCTAAAAACAGAACTTACCCTTGGACACAGGGCCACACAAAAAAGTTTTATTACTGGTTGCTTAACCATTGCCTTCTGTTTAATCCATACATACAAGGAGACAACCATACCGCTAAAGCACAACAGAATTAGCTTATGCTTGTCAACTAGAATAGGGCGACATATTTGCAGTCTTTACACCCTGCTACACACAGGGTTAGTCACCACTGCTCAGGTACAAAGGACAGATGAAAATACTCTGCTTCTGAAATTCTGATTGTAGATTTCTGGTAAGCAAAGGGCGACTTCAAGAGTCAGAGCATGTCATCTGAGCCCCAATATGTCCCTCCATGAGTGCTTCCACCTGTAGTGAGTGTGCATAAAGTACATCTCAGAGCAGTTAGGCTTGTTGCTGTCAGCTAGTCCACAGTAATTTATTGAATCTCAGAAACTCAGTCAGTGGTCTCAGTCCAACGCACTGGCCTATGCTGCTGCTTCTGCTGTGATGGATTTTCATGTGTGCATATGAAAAGAAGCTTTAATCTAGTCCATGGGTAACACCAGCAACTAACACAAGAAATTAGGTAGAACAGTAATTTCTGCAGGTAGATCAAGGCCAGCCTTTCAGCTCTACATTTTACAGCATTTACCCTTGCTATTTCTGACCTGACTGTGTATCCTGTAGCCATGAAAGCGAGAGCAGTACAGGTAAATCCTCCACTTTTGTGACAGACCGATAACCGAGCTTTGCCTCGCTTTGTTTAAATGCTTTGAGACCCACAAAATTTGAAAAGTATCCTATGCTATTGCTCAAGATTACTGCTCTGACAATGAAATTCTAGCTCTCCTATCATCAAAACACTAAAATACACTATACCTCAGGAACACAGATGAGAAACTCAGCTGTAAAAGAAATATACAAACAGTATTTGAACTGCTTGGAGGTAAAAAAGCAGAGTCACTGGCCTCTCTCCATCACTGAAATGCACTGAAATATTTTCTGCACAGCGTTCACCAGATTATAGCACTAAAGGATATAACTAACAAAAAGCCTAAGGAAATTCACCAAAAGTGCTACTAGACTATATAAATGAGCAATAGAATAATTTCCTAAAATGATTACCCACTAATGATAGCTTTGAGGTGATAAAACACAAAGTCAGTGCCAGATCACACCCTGGAATAACATGATAATATTTTCTCTACCTAGGTAACTGGAACAATCACAGCATTTATGATAATGACAATATAAACAACCTTATGTCTCCTGACTAAATACTCCCTGTAGTTAGAAATTACTTTTTTTGTATTCCACTTGCACAAATGTTGAAAATGTACACAAGGTACATCTGTGCTCTTGATACTACCTATCTAAAAACCAGCCAGCAATATTTTACATGATTTTGGCAGATATCAGATGACATCACTGTGCAATCGTGATGATCAGATTTTCAAATTTGTGTCCTTCTTTGGAATTCATGAGGGTAGACAGCTGTGGGCCTCCCTATCTTCTGGGAACCATATATGCATAGAAGATAATCACAGTTTTCATTTATATTTTTTACAAAGTTTCTATCCAATTTTCTGTCAGAGATAACCTTGAGAGTGTAAAGGAAACAAAAATGATAGACAGATTGCTAGGCATGAAAGGATTGAGAGCTACATTCAGTTTCAACAGAAGGCTGGAAGTGAGAAACCCAAAAAACACACACCCTCACCCAAAGAGCTCAATTAAACTTGATTTATATAAAGAAACCTATGCACGAAAATAAGCCTCAGCCTTCTCTTCCAGATTACCAAAGAGAAAAAAGCAGGCAGTGCCTTAGCTAATTAAAAGGAAGCAACTGCACCTATGGCTAACTGGAGAAAAAGTAAGCTGTGGCTCATGGTGATGAGAAGAGTTCATAGCAATCTCACTTCAGCCAGAGAAGACTAACAAGAAGCTATTTTACAGGCCACTCCTACTCTCAATTACTATACTATTTCTCATGGTTTGTCTCCTTTCACCTTGGAGGGTTGTCCTATTTTCTTGAAATCATGTAGCTTGAGAAATATTTCCCTTTTGTCTTCATATTTATGTGTCTGGGAAAAAACTGGGGAGAGTGACAGAGAGCTCTCTTCAAGTACATAAAGTGGTGTTATAAAAAGAACAGGAATCAATTATTCCCCTTAATTAATGAGGATAGAAGAGGAAGTAATGAACTTAAGCAGCATCAGGGGAAATTGAGGTCAAACACAGCTACTGTGTGAAGCTTCACGCAGTAAGAAGAAGAGTTAGGCAGATGAACTGACCACCAGGGGAAGTTAAAGAGTCCTCATCCACAGTACATATCCAAGGTTAGAAATTTCCCTGGAGGACAACTGAAGAAAAATGAAGTTATTCCTAATCCCTTAGCGGGAGAACGAACAAGAGGTTAAACTCAAAGCTTCTTTGAATATTCACAATTCTCCTTTCCTCTATTGTTCATCTCTCCTCCTTATCAACATCTGTATTTTCATGTTGTGTGACATGTTCTGCATTGGATAGCCAGTATTCTTTTAATGCTACACAGTAATATATTTCTTATATCTATTACATACGAATATGTATTTTATATATTTATTTTTATTTATTATTAAAACCAGTTCTTTGTAAAGCACACCTCTCATTCTCTCTGCCCTTTTTATTTGTGTGTTATCAGGGCAATGAACACATGAAAGAAAGAAAAGGTTTTCTTCACAAGTGGAATTTTTTTTATTTTTAAAGGGAAAATCCAGACATGATTTTTATTATTATTTTTACTTTCCTTTTTTTTTTTATTCCTGAGAAACAGACAAACCAAAGTGAATTTGATGTGTAAAAAGGCCATTTTTTTTTGTTTTATTTTTTATTAGGATTTCTAAGGAGTTATCTCTGTTGCTACTTCCTACTTAAAGAGAAACTGGAAAAGTGTACTGTTTAAAAGTAAAATACTAGGACAAACTTTCTAAAAGGAGTAAAATAAAAAAAATTATTCCTTTAAATTTTAGACATCCAGCTTGCCTTTTTTTCTATTGCTTTCATCTTAAGAGTTTAAAATATTTTATAAACAACTAAAAAAATCCCAAACCAACATTCCCAAACATAACAAAAAAATCAGTGAATTTTGCAAATTTTTCCAAAATTATGCATATGTTTTCCCATATAACCACACAGAGACTCTTTTTACATCAGCAAATATATAGAGATGAAGAAATAGCATATTTTCTTGTGGGCAAAAAGCTGTGAGGGAAAGGAAAAAGAAAAACCTTCCAAAAGTTTCAATTTAGTAATCAAAATTATCTACTGGCATTACTCAAGATGTCAGGAACGATTCAGCATTTTAAAGAGTGCAGGATGTAGAAGAAACTGGGTTTGAAATATATAAATCTCCTTTGGAAATATTATTCATACTACACTAAGGAGAAATTTAATTCATCATAATCTGTGTAACACCCAGAGTTCACTGGGGCCATGTCTATCTTGGTTAAAATATGCCTCACTTTAAAATAGGTGTGTAATATCCTTGAGATGGGCTGTATGGTGGACATCTCTTCCGCTTTCCATGCCTACCAACCCAGCAGTTCTGAGATTTCTGAAGGTGACTAAGATTTAAGTTTTGAGTTCTAGATGACTAGTCACAGCACTAAACTCTGCACACATGCTCAGTGAGGAACTGATTACTCCTAAGGAACTTACTGTCTAAACAGAAGGTCAATGAAGGGAAACACAGACTGATGGTGTAACTTAAAGAAGTCAAAGTAAGACAATGACTGTAAGACAGGTTGCCATCTCAGTCATGTGGGTTTTTTTAATTAGAGCAAACTAGTGGAGATAGCAAAGATGCTTGAATCCTGTTTACTTCCATTCTGAAAACTGCAGGTTTGAATGCTAAAGATATAATATTCTTCTAGCTTTAATTTAGCTAGAGAAAAGAGCAGCACAAGGAGTGGAATCTACTAACCTTGAGATATACCTATATTAATATAGTCCACAATGGAAGTATCACTGACACATTTTCACCACTGTTATTGAAAATGTCATCTAGGTTAGGTATCCATCATCCCATCCACGAGGACATCATGCACTCTATTACAGCCTAGTTATACTTACACAGATATAACCATATCTTACCTTTATTAGCACAATACTACAAGGTCAGACTAATGGTTGAAACACCATAAAATTCTGTCACATTTGCCAATCTCACAATGTTTCCCCAAAGGTGAAACTGAAATTCTGAACTTGTTCAATTATAGGACTCCTATAACTATATATATTTATTTTTTAGAACAGACTTCTTTTGTGAAACAAAACTTTACTTCAGACAACCAAGAGTTTAAGCCTCTGTTCCAAGAAGAGCCAAAAAATAAGGACCACAAAGTAATCATTATTGTCTTTCTTTTGCTTGATTCCAAGTTTAGGTTTTTAATCAAAACCTCTGAAAATTCCAAATTCAATAGGTGGACATCATCAGGCAGAAACTTAACTCACAGTTTATGAGTTTAGAAAATAAGCATATGAGTCAAAAGGATATGATCAAAGTCCCCACTGAGAGGAAGACATTCCTGGTGTTAAGCAAAATCTAGCTTGAGATAACAAAAATTAGAAAGCTTTGATATTGCACAGTTAGGAAAGAAATTAGAAAGCACGTGTATCAAGTGATGTCATGTTATCCATTCACATAATTGTGGAAAAGGGCAAAGAGTTTTGAAAAAAAGGAAGAATGGGAAATTTAAAGTAAATATAGGAAGGAGACAAGGATAGGTAGAAGAGGGAAGACAGATGGAGCATGACCAGATATGAAAGAAGATCCTCTAGGGAAAAAAACAAGGTGCCCAGAAAATTGAAAACTGGAGTGAGTCAGAGGACTGAGCAGAGAAGTACCAACAGGTGAAACAGATGGAGAAAATTCATGCTGACAGCAACAGGTCTCTCTGGCAGCCACAAAGAAGTACTACCTTATGAAAAGCCAATTTAGGCATCTGGAAGAGTCAGAAAGGAGTTCCAAAATGCAGGTGAAGGGATTAGCAGTCTGGACTGGCCCAGTTACTGGAGAATGGGCTATATGGTAGAGAAAGAAACCCAAGTCTATTTCTATGTTTCCTAGAACAAAAGGGGAAATGTGTAAAGGAAAGAGGGACCACTGAAGTTGTGAAAACAGCAGCAAATTACTATATTTGGGCAAATTATAAACAGCAATAAAAAGCTGCCACCAGGCTAGAAATTTGTTTAATTGCTTCATGGTGCATCTATGCCAAAACACAATACAGAAAAAGGATTCCAGGACCAAACACTGCTCTGGAATAAAAGGTTATCTGGGAACTTTAGTGCCATCCCAGCTGTGTGACATCCTCCTCTTGTGAGGCTTATAGTTATAATAATTTAAAATAAATTTACAATATGCTTTTCAGGAGAGCACTAGTGGTCATGGAGATGATTACAAGGAAAACAAAAAATAGATATAACTCCCACTTGTGGAGAGCAACTTTTTTGAAGACAAATTAAAAAGCCCACTTTTATGCAAGTATTCCCAGTACTTCATTTGTGATTTTTGCTAGAACTTTTATTTCAGGATTCTATGGGATACAGCACAGCAGATGTGCCCAGTTTACTTGTGAGACCCAGGGTGGGTACCATTACAGGACAGGTAGTATGGGGTTAATCAGTCCTGTAAAAAAGGCAGAGAATTTGTTCCCAGTCAGGACATTGAGCTGATAAAGCAACATTTCTGTTATTTGACCCAGCTCATTCAAAGCTTGGTAAGCTGGGGTGTCTCTGCATCATTTGAAAGCAACCGAAGAATTAGTCTACCAAAGGAAAAATATTCTATGAAGTTTTCAAAGGAGGCAGCAAGGATATTTCTACATTTGGACTTACAGCTTAATTTCTTCATGTGACATGCAGAAAAAATGCCATTTGGAAATCAAAATTTGAAGGCTTATTTTTCAAACTCTTATTGCGGAATGATAGCTAGCCCTTTTAAACCCCTTGAGCTATATATATATCTGAAAATACTTATATATATATATTAGATATAATAATACCTATTATAGGTATTTTTAAATTATCTCTCTTCATAGATTTACTTCATAGCTTTACTATACTTAAAATAATTGGTTCATCCTGCTGTTTTAAGGCCCTCATGTCTAAAAGTTCCTCTCAGCATTCCACGCTGTTGTTTTTTTAATAGACTCTACAATGCATCCTGTCTTCCTTTCACTTGCTTTCTGTCATACGCTTGTGTAAATAACAGCAACAAAACCAAACAGTTACAATCATTTTCACTACTTGAATTAAAAGGATTTATTGCAAAACATATGGTTCATCTGCCTCAGAAACAAAAGAGCACAGGCTTTTCAAAGCATAAATTAACATCAGCATCATTCTACCTCTACTCAATACCACAATTAGCAGAAGTCTTCATACATGTAATCTCACCACTTAAAACAGTCTCTAGGTTACTGAAAGAGAAAATCTAAGTTTCTCAGCAGTTTCAAAACCTGGTGAAAATAAAAGATCAAACCTTTTGATTTCTCTGTTTTATTTCGATGTTGTTTTGGTAGGGATTTTTTTCGTCTCTTCATCAAACTTAGATCATAATTGCCTACTGTTGATTTTGACTTTTGTTTTGTTGAACCAACTTACTGTATGGAAAATAAAATTCCCGGTGAAGCATCATTTCTCTTTCTCCTATGCTAGAAAATGTCTACCTTGCCTTCAAAGAGCTTGTTATAAAATATAAATCTGTGTGGAAATGCAAACAAAAGAAAAATATGAAAAGACATCTGGGATATGAACACTGATAAAACTTACTTTCACCTCAGGTTTGAAAATACAGCTTTAAAATTCACAATTTATTCTAGGAACAATATTAAATATTTAAAGTGCACTTTGTTCTACCATCAGATCAGAAAACAGCAACAAAGCATTTTATCAGGCAACATAACCTCCATTAATAATTTTTCCTCTGATTTTAAAGGCATACTTTGTATTACTCAATGGATGGAGAAACAGTGATGGAAAGTGCTGTCATTCTGCCAAAAGCACATACAGAACAAGACAAGTGAGAGCAATTAAATTTCTGATCAGGATAATAATTTAACTGCAGATCTAGAGACTATAATCATCTGGAACACTTGAACAGTATAAAATACTACAAGGACTATGTTCCATAAATTACCATATACAACTTGTCACCTGAAGATACTTCACCTGAAGGTGTGTAGCAGCCTTCTACCACTCCTCCAGAGATGTTATTTCTTCTAACAACAAAAATCACAAAAAATAGAAGGGTCACTGAGCATATAAAGAACTGTTTGTGTATCCATTCAGAGCAACATAGAGAGAATTCCCAAATGCAGGGCCATCATTCTCACTACCTTCCTTTGGCAGGGTAGTGCCTTATTGTCAAGACTTGATTCATTTTCAGAGTAAAAAGTAACCTGATGATTTGAGTAATCCCTTGTCCCATTCATGTACAGAGCAGACTGGATGTTGGCCTCCTCACAATAAAGTGAATTGATATTTCATCATGATGCAGATAAGGTAAGGTGGGTCTTCTGTATTCAGTCACTGGACAATGTCATGCCCCTAATGACTCAAAGATTCAACATAGTATTCAGAAACAAAAGACCAGTCCTTGAGAATTAAAGGCACCTTTTTACTGACGTTCCAGCATGTCACAGACCTTTCTACTTGCTTAGGAAAAAGTCGTAAGTGATCATTTCTTCAGCTGAGAGAGAAAATGCATGGCTACTTGTTAATGCATCAGGTACAGCTGCTTTATCACAGCCATTCTGAGGCAAATAATTTGGGGTGACATTCATCTCAGTTCATTTTTGCAGTCTAATAGTCAGGTGTGTAATTTAATCTATTCATTTAGCTCCACTTGAAAGTCAGTGAGAAAAGCAGGACCCCACCAGGAGACCGGGGATAAGACAAGCCTTCAGTGCATCCTGAAGCAGCTGGATGGATTGTCCTCTACCAGCAAAGGAGAGACACATCATCTGTTTAGGCTCAACACCTTTTAAATTGCTAGACATAGGCGAGATGAATCCAAACATCAGAAGGACATCTGTGAAGTTATTTATACCCCAAGCCTTCATGGAAATCTTACTTACTAAAACTTTATTGTTTGATCTGAGAGGAACAAAGAGAATTTAGGGATTCAAATTTTTTTTTTAAGCTTGCACATACTCATTTTATGCACTGACTGTCCACCTGCCAGATGAGGCCGATTGCACATCCACTCCTCGAAAGCTTGTGGCAATGATAAGATTGCTGGAGGGTGCAGTGACCTTCACATCTGAAGGCACTTTGATTGAGTAAGGTGGTGAGGAGTGGTAAACTACCCTGACCTTTGACACAGCCCATTCCAGCAGGGAAATAAAATGTGCAAACTGAAACCACCCCTTCAGAAGTGGGGTGCACACAGAGCTTCCAGGCAGCCTGTTAGTGCAGTCCAGCAGTGGTCACCTGTCAAGTGCAGCCACCAAACCCCTCAGAATCATCTGACCATGCAGTTAGTTTTGTATAAGTTTAAAGGACAGCTTTTTTGTATACAACAATGCCTCCACTACATGGAGACAGCTCATAATTTGAACTTGAGAGCTGCAGAGTTTTTGGCAGGAGATCTAACCAGGCACACCACTGAGAGAAAGCAGTCATCCCTCATTTTGATCTATTGTAAGGAACAGCTTTTCCAATTAAATAGCATCTTTTTAAGCCTGGCTATTTCCACTTCTCAAAAGCAGTTCCACCAAGCTTGTGTGGACAAGATTTCCATCAGATTTTGCAAAAAATCTGATGTTTTTCTCCTATATTATACAGCACATGGACCACAATCCAAACTCAGTGAAAGGCAGGTTCTCACTGCATTTTTCATCATAATACCGTGTGACAAATGGACTTATCCTGCCTTCTGAGTAACAAGGCCTATTTCAAATTTTTTAAAATTACTGTCACTACAATTTAAATTTAACAATGTCTTTCTTGGCTAGTACTGGGAAAATACTGCAAGGAGAATTCACAAACATTAATTTGACTAAAAGCATACATTTGGTTTGACAGCTTTTAAAAAGGTCATTGTAAGCCTTTCTCAGATATTCAGTCTGAGTTTTCTTCAGGTTTTTTTGTGAAGTCATTTGTGGGGAAGCTATACCTGGGCAAACAGGTAGGAAGGTTTGTGAAACAACTCTTCACATAGCCATGAAGCCTCTGATTGTCCTCTATGCTGACAAAAGATTCATCGACTAATGGAATGGCTTGGGTTGCAAGAGACCTTAAGGATCATTCAGTTCCAAACTTCCTGCCATGGGCAGAGAGATGCCTTCAATTAGATCAGGTTGCTCAAAGCCCCATTCAACTTGTCCTTGAACACTTCCAGGGATGGGGCATCCACAGCTTCTCTGGTCAACCTGTTCTAGCGCCTCACCACTCTCAAAGTAAAAAAATTCTTTCTAGTATCTAACCTAAAGCTACTCTGGACTTGCTCCAACACCTCCACATCCTTTTTATGTTGGGGGTCCCAGAGCTGGATGCAGTACTGTAGGCAGGGTCTCATGAGAGCAGGGTAGCTGGGAGAATCACCTCCCTCAAGCCTGCAGTCACACTCCTTTGGATACAGCCTGGAATACATTTGACTTTCTGGGCTGCAAGGGCACATTACTGGGTAGTGTTGAGCTTCGCACCTACCAACACTCACAAGTCCTTCTCCTCAGGGCCACTCTCAATCCATTCTCCACTCTGCCTGTATTTGTGGTTGGGATTGGCCTGACTCAGGTGCAGGACCTTGCACTTGACCTTGTTGAATTTTATGAGGTTTCAGTATGCCACCTCTCAAACCTGCCAAGGTGCCTCTATATGGCATCTCCCCCAGCATGAGGGGGGACAACACCACACAGCTTGTCATCAGCAAACTTGATAATGCTGCTCTTAATCATTGTCCATGTTGTCAGCTAAGGAGTTAAACTCTGCCATACCTGATGCCAGTCCCTGAGGAACACCACTCATCATGTGTGTCTACCTGGACATCAAGTCATTGACCACAACTCTTTGACAGTGGTCATCTAGCCAGTTCCTCATCCACTGAGTGGTCCATCCATCAAATCTATGTCTCTCCAGTTTAGAGACAAGGATGTCATGTGGAACAGTGTCAAATACTTTGTAGAAGTCCAGGCACATGAGGTCAGCTGTTCTTCCCTTATCAAAGGCCACCAAGTTTGTCAGGCACAATTTACCCTGGTAAAACCATGTTAGCTTTTACCAATTGACTCCTTTATTTTCATGTGCCTGAGCATAGTTTCTAGGAGGATCTGCCCCTTAATCTTGCTAGGCACCAAGGTCAAATTGATCAGCCTGTAAGTTGCCCAGGTCTTCGTCTTCGTTTCCTTTTTTAAAAATGGAGGTTCTGTTTTTCCATTTCTAGTTAGTGAAAACTTCAACAAACTGTCATGACTTCTCATATATGAGGGGTAGTGGCTTAACCACTACATCTGTCAGTTCCCTCGGAACTCAGGATGTTTAGACATCAAATCAGCAAATAAAAACAATTCTGCATGACAAAAATAGAGATCATCAAATAGTTACACAAGCTTGTAGGGGGAAATAGTATAATAACCCCTTCATAAAGCACTACTTAGCCATTTGTCTCAAAAACCTTTAAAATAAAGTTCCAATCTGCTTTAGTTAAGCACAAATTATTGAACTCAGTATGGGAGAAATTAGATGAATTCCTACTATATCTGCATCATAAAAAAGATTAGAGTAGATGATCTAATAGTCCCTTCTCACCTAAAATCCTACTAATAAAAAGGAAAAGCTGCTGCACTATTCACATTTTCAGCAAATATAGCAAATAACCCAGAGAAAATAGGTTATTTTCCCCTCAGTCAAAAGCACACTAAAAAAGAACATTCAAGTTTCTTGAGTCCCACTGTAAAAACCCTCCTTGTATAGCCCTAATCTTCTAAAGGAAGAAAGAGAGGAAAAAAAAGACTCAAAAAGGCACTCATGCAAAGCATTTGCTGAGAAAATTTGAATAATGAGCAAATTAGTGGGGAAAAAACCTGTTTGTGGATAATTCATGAACAGAAAGGAGGACAACATTGATCAAATAAACCATTCACTGTAAATAGTTCATTCAGCTCTGGCTTCAACACACGTTACCAATTAAATCAAACAGAGCCCAGTCCCACAGCAATTATTTAGGAAGTACAATCTGGCCACTTGAAAACATGTCCAGATTGGTTAAACTGCTTCTCTTTTTGTTGATATGTCATCTTTCCCATCTCTCTGAGCTAGGTCACTCTTGCCTATCTACAATACCACTCAACATTTTTCAGCTCTTTTAACATATTTTCAGTTTTTTTAAAAATAATGCTTTCCCAGCTACAACTGACCTTAGTAAAAAAAATTTCTTACTCTTCATTAGTCCTTGTTTCAGAAGCAGGTCTCAGAGGACAAACCTATGCTGTAGGTAAATCCATTTCCAGTTTCGTGGTTACTCTCTGCTCTTTTTTTTTTTTCTTCTAGAATGACCAGTTGTACATTTAGGTTCATATGCTGTAAATCAGGTCTGCCTTTTCTTTTCTGCAGTTCAAGAAGTTATTTACATTAATATTGGGTTTCATCTCATTGAGTTCAATAAATTTTAAACAATAATTTCTGAAAGATTCATTTCAGACTCCAACTTAAAGACCAATTGACTCAATCCTGGGCTCTTTATCTCAAGTCTTATATTTCTTATATTCTGTAGTTCAGACCATTTCTCCACAAGCTAAATTAATCTGTTTTGTGGTCTATTTCTGCCAACAAATATGAACCATTTCACTTGTTACACCTTTCATGTTGTTAAATAGGATGGCAACAGAAGCAATCAAGACTTGTGGGTATGAGCATGAAAGTTTTTAGAGCCTTAGATGTGAGCTAGCTTTGGTCTATCAGTGAAGAGAAGCTCATCTACTGGTCCTATGTGCATTGATCCCACTAAAGAAAGGCCAAAGTGTGAGTGAGGTTCTGCAAATTACTGAAAACTGTGTCAGGCTCTAAGACAAGTTTTTCCCTAATTTAAGCATGAAAGACCTCCATGAAAAAAGCTTTCTACATTTGTATGGATCCCACCTGATCCTCACAAGGTTCCCTAGAGCTGCTCAAGATTCCTTTAGCCAAAAGGGATGACTTAATTCTGTAAGCTAAAAATAAAATAAATGAAATACTGAAAAGTCAGCATTCCAGACACCTAGCAAATAACTCCTCTGTTCTAGTCTGACATTTAGTCACTTATAAGAGCATCTATATAATTCTGACACTTCATGTCCCACAGTTGTCTCTTTGGCTGACTATAGAGCTTCCTCAAAAGTTTCCAGCCTGCTGAGTCCCAGAAGACAACCTGAAGAAAAAGGCACAAATTTTGTTCACACCATCACTCTCCTCCAGGGACAGCATTGACAGAATTAATTTATTCTAGATACTTGACTTTAAGTTCTCAACAATGGTCAAACACAAATACAGTTGTCATTTCTGCTTGGACGTGAAAGGGAAATAGCATGAGAACGAAAGCGCAAGTGTATGGGCTTGCATAGTCCACAGCTACAGACTAAAAGACTTTTGAAAGTTAAAGACTTTGAAGAGTCAGTTGAGGTTTTTCAGGCAAAACTGGGAAGTCTGTCAACCTCAACAGGACTGAAGTGTGGGTTCTCCATTCTATACTTTTTGCTGTATCAGAGCAATAACTTATATAGGCATACATATAAGTTTGGACATTGGTTTCATGATATAGATTTATCAGTCCCATGGAAAGTTTGGATATCGTCTTGATCTGTCATTCTGGCATGCCAAGCAGACTGTTTTGTAGCCAAGTAACTTTTTACCACAAACTCTCATAAATGTTTTATAGATACTTTTCCTTCTCATATTCTGCCAGCTGGGCTTCACCATCATGCTAGATATTTTCTAATTCACCTCCCCACCTTCATCTAGGTGTTTGATTTCTCTGTCTTTCCTTATTTTCATTACATGATAATGTCCTTTTCAAGGTGTCCATCATCCTGTGATGCAATTCCTTGCACTCTTGGATGAAGACCTTTTAGGAGAGTTACATTTCTGGACCATGTGGATAGAACCAATTCATTGGAAGAGCAAGGAATGCTAATCAAAACAGGTAAATGTACAGACCAAGTGATTTAACCCTGAATTCCTTTCAGTGCAAATAATCAAGGCTTTGCTTCGATAAAAGCTGTAGCATCACAGGCAGTATGACTTGACCTGCTCTGTTCTGCATAAAAAATTCATTTTCTATGATGCATCCTATCTTTCAAGAACATTTTATTCACTGTAGCAATATTTGAAAATAAATCTTCAGAAGATTCCTTCCTGCAAGTACATTTCTGTAAAAGCTCATATATGTATAAACACATGCACAAGTAATACGTAACAAACCTTGGAAACTGCTTCTTTTATTCTGCTTACTAAAAGAAAAATCCAGATTCTACACAGGGAATTGAAGATGGTTTTTCCTTACGCTACAATTTGTTGGTGTTGAAGAAATTTTTAAAGTCACAAAAAGAAATTAGATTCACACTGTGCTAGTAAGTACGTGGAAAAGCAGATGAGAAGCTATCTGAGGAGGTGCAATTGCTCTATTGTATTACTGGCGACACACAGCTAAACAATGAGACAGATATTTGCAAGGCAAATGCAGGATCCCAACCAGGTTAGGTTTTCCAGTACAGATTTAAGGGCCAAAATCTATAGCAGGTTGAACATCTTACTGCTATGTGCTTTAACACATGCACAACTCAGAAATCAAAGCAACAACTCCTATGTATGTCTGTGGTGATGCAAAACCTTTCTGAATTGAATCTCAGGAGAGAAAAAAAAGGGGAAAGGACAAGGGGAGGAGCTGGACAGTGTACAGAAAGATTCTTCCAAAGTATGAGGAATAGCATGACCTACTTTTTGTAGGAATAAATATGCCCAAGGCTGCCCATTCTCAGAACAGAGGGTTGGGGGTTATTTGCCATACAAAAGCAAACCTAAAGGTCATTAAGACTCAATAGCTATTCAGATGACAATAAAGACACCTGTGCTTAATGCAGTGGACAAAGCAAAAGCAACAGAAAAATAAAATGGACAGAAAAGGTGGCCAGACAGACAAGCCGAGCAGAAGCACAGCAAACAGACTTGAGATGACATGGTTAGAAGACAGCTATTATCATTTTGGACATAAAGACAGTGCTTTGATAGTAGAGGCTGAAAGGTCAGATGAGCGGGTCTCAAAGCACATTACCTACTCATTGACTAAGCCAGCTCCATACCCCTGGAAGCTGGGTACATAACTTGACAGTTGTCAAAAAAGTCACTAAAGGTTGGCACAGAGTGGTTCAGTGACTTTCTGCAAGTTCACTGACCTGGGAGTACAAATTCTACAACAGCTGCTCCCAGCACCAACCTGTCCTCTGTGCTTTTGAGACAAGGGAATTCACTTTGTGAATCCAACTGTAGTCATGATCATTCTAGCAATAAAAAACATTCAAGAACATTTTTTGAATTTTCAGCTCCAAGAAGTGTAACACAAAAGGACATTTTTACACAGTTCCTTAGTAAAGGGAACTTTCTGCCTTATACCAAACTGGAGGCAGAGCTAGAAGACAACTAGTCAATGGCATCATGTACAAGCGAGAAAAATATTAACATAATTAAGACACAGGTCCTGTAATGTGTTCAGCACACTCATAGCCATTCATCTCTGAGGATCAGGTTTTAGCACTTAGAGAGAAATTTGTCATTTGTTCCATATGAACACAAGAAAAACATTTAACAGAATTAGTGTTTTCTTACATGACAACAAGCTTTTCCTATTTTCCAAATTATAGTATGAAACCAATCCTTTTTTCTATAGCAATGATAAGGTAACTCATTATGTAGCAACCTTTCCAATCACATCTTGTTGATCAACAGATCCTTTTAAATTTGCAATCAAAGTCATGATCAAACATGCAAATGCAATTATACTTCAGAAATGAAACCTGTTTGGATGTAGTTTACTCCAAGGACTAACCTGGACTCAGAAGTTTAGGTTACATTCTTGAATAAACGCAAATTGACAGATGCAAAATAAAATAAGACTACATTTGATTTATAAACATGGAATTAATTAATCTGTAATCATCCATTTTTTTTTCCAGAAAACTAGCTGAAGCTTTTTATCTGCGGAAAACTAAATGTTCTTTCTTTCCTAGGTAGCCTTTAAAGTTCTGCAGGTAGCACAATATGGTGAGGAAGACATTTGTTCTCCCTGGGTAACAGAACTGCTCCTGTTCCCAAGAAAATTGTTGAATTAAAGGTGAATAAGTTTGGAATTTTTTTTTCTTTATTGGGGGGTGGGTGTGTATTAGTGGTGATATTTTTTAGAAGTATGAGAGTTTATGCCTTGCCCAGATTTGTAGAATTTTCTCTCAACTGCCATTCTTAATATTGAAGTAATGTGTATTCCTGATAATTTTTATGTAAGTGGTCCACATACCATTTCTATGTTTACTTTTTCTGCTTTAAGTTCTGTCCTTCCTCCCTGCAACCAAATAGTATACCAGTAAACTCCATAGATCAGCTGAGTAAAATAATGATTGTTTGATTTTGGGTGATTTTTAAAATTATGAGCCTTATAGTTGCATTGTACATCTTGTGCACAAGTGTTTTTGGGAAGAAATAGTCTTCAATTTAATTTTAAGCAGAACCCCACAAAATAATTTGTGTTCTTTACAATACATATGTTGTAGCACTGAAAGTTTACTTTCTCTTCAGAAAAAAACCCTAAACAAAACAACGAAAACACCAAAATGAACACCTGCATTGACCATAAATATTAAAATAATTCATGGACTTTGAATAACTTTTGGGGGAAGTCTTCAAAAAATCATTCTTTGGATCTGCTCACATTTCTAATTTTTTCACAGGGCTAGAAAGACTAATCCATTCTTAAGGTATGCCTGCAGCTGAAACAAAATATTGTCTTTGTTCATAGGTCTTTTAAAACATTACTATTTGGTTAGCATATCCAGTTCTGATTACTGGATCCCATGTAGATCAATACACTCCAGAAACTCAGCTGCCACATAAGACCACTCACTTATTCCATCATCTCTTCTATTGTATAGGACCACAGACACAAAAAAATACCATGGATCTCCAAACTTAAAAAAGTGTAGATCTTCATTTTCTAGGGACAAGTAAACTGTCAACATCCAAGTAATCTTAATGGCCCATATAATCACACAAGCAAGCAATTGCTTTTCTAACATTATCTTTCCAACAGCATTCTTGCACAAATTATAAAATAATTTAGAAAAGAACATTAGGCAAATACATAAGCTGCCTACTTATATCAGTATTTCACTGGCTGGAGGCCATAAAAGTATCTGACAGATAAGCAAATCCAGGTCAAAATGTGAAAAAGATGCCTCATATTATATTTAGGAAATTATTTGGGTTTCTTTGTCTGTGAAGGAACACACAATGTCATTTGTCAAAACGTGGAAGGACTGATACACATAGCTCAATACAGAAAATAAACGTTTTTATATATATCCTTATCTGGTATTCTTTAAAATATTGTTTCATAGCCTACTTTTTCAAAAGTCATTCTTTTTAAAGTCCTTCCCTTCCTGCTGGAAAGTAGTTAAATGTTTACACACAATACAAGGCTCGATAAATCTCAAAAATACTTAAACAAGTGTTTAAAGTTAAGCACACATTTAAAATCCTGTTTTGCAGGATCAGGGTTTCTATGAAGGACAATAATCTACATCAGAAGGTGTTCATTGCTGAGAATATAACTTTTTTATCCCTCTATAGAATGTCTTTATTACCAAATGCATAACTAATATACCCCATGTTGTGTTGCAATACAGCCTGTCCTGATGTGCCCAACCTGCTTCTATTTTTTTTTCTCAAAAATCATTATTCCAGCATTCTGCTCTTCTTCAAACACTTCAAATACATTAATCAGCCTGTCAGATTCACTTTAACACTTTAGCCAGGACAATTCTCAGCTTAATTCTGACCTGAAAAACTTTTAAGGTATCCAATAAAATACAAAGATATTTTTAATCATTACTTTATGGTTTTGCACCTTCTATTGTGTTACAAACAATAGCCCATTAATCATTTCAATCAAGTTTGTGTGTATGATCCTCATAGATTTTTTCTAATTCTTTTGCAAACTCTCTCAGCATTTGTTAGCATGCAAATACACTTGTACTAATACAAGTGATTTAAAATCCTTATGAAACAGATGTCAACATTTCAGCTTCTGATTTTTACCCCAAAATAGAGAGAAGAAAATTTGTTTTCTCAAATCAAAGGGTCTGAAAACCATATCAAAGCTGTGTTTCTCATATGGGGCTACGAACTACATGACCCTATAGTCCTGTGGGCCTGATCCTTGGTCCACTCCATGCATCCCAGAAGCCACAGCACGGCCTGGGGAGAGAGCAGAAGAAAAGAGATATATACTCCTTTCTGCTCCTTATCTATGAGATAAGGACCACAACTACTACTCCAGTGGTGAAAGGTCCAAGTAGGAAAATTAATTTTGTTGGTTTGGTTTTGGTTTTGGGGGTTGTTTTTTGTTTTATTTTGGGGTTTTGTTTGGTTATGTTTGTTCGGTTGTTTGTTTTGTGTAAAAGAATGAAGCAGTTTCTATTCAGATTAAATAAAGATTAGGGAATTTTGTGTCAGCTTTTCCAGCAGTTATTTTTAAAAGCTCAGTGAAAAGTAAGATCCAATTTTTTTTCATGTGAAGGATTTTTACAGAGGGGAATGCAAAGTATTTGTGCCACCAAAAGAGCACACAAAACTCTGGGCATACTTTTGATGTCACTAACTATTTCTTGATAATAATAAAAACTCTTCTGACTTTACTACAGAATAACAGAGAAAGCATGCCAAAATCTTACTTGTATTCACAGGACATCCTGTCAGTTCAGAAGAGCCTGCCTGAATAAACTTGAGACAAAGGAAACATCACATTTGCACCTGTGCTTGGGAGCCGGGACCAGGTAGGCTTTTACAGGTGACTGATGGCATGCACTGGCTAGTCTGGGATGTTCAGCTGCAACTAGAATGTTGGAGGTCAGTACTGAGTAATTTCTTAGTAATATCAACCTCCTTTCAGGTGTCTCCATTTAGTGTCTGAAACATAGGGCACCCAACCCTTTGTAATCACTCATAAAAACCTTGGCTAATGGCCCTTTTTTTCCTCTCAAAAGTGCTTTCTGAGGTACTCTGTATTAGAAACAGTAGCAGAAGTTTGCAGTGACCTGCAAAAGATATCATACTAGAGTATAAAGGCATAAGAGAGCAAAAAGAATGGTGGAACAATGAGAGTGAAGTGACGCAGGAGCTCAGGGATACCAGCACTGTCCAGTTCAAATGCACTTACACAAACACCTTGTGTTAATTCTGAACTTAAAGAAAACTGATAGCCTGGGAACCAAACCACAGAAAAAAAGTCCGCAATGTAAGATTTTTCATTTTCAATTTGACCCACCTCTATCTTTTATTTACCAGCTTACAATATTCCTGCTGTTGTATCTGGACATGCTACATTTGTATTTGGCCTAAACTTTTTTTTACATTTTCATCCTTCATTTCCAATTAGATGCCAAATAAACTCTTCTGTTGCATGAGAACATTGAAAGTGGCAGCTCAAAGACTGTGGTTTTTTCCCCTAAGAGATGTAAGGGATGAGAGTGAGGATATAAGCCTTCCTGTATGTTTCCAAGAGAAGGAATTGTTCTTCTTAACTAATATGGCAGGTATGGACAGATCAGATAAGACTGCATCTCCAGAAGGTCAGCAGGAAGTCCTCACAGACTGAGTGAAATTAGGCTCATGCTTTACTAATTCCCAGTTTAATACATGTACTGCTTGAGACCACCTGAATACTTTGTGGAATAGGAATATATTTGCTTCTATGCCTTTCCAGAGGTAAAGTACAGACGTCCCATTCCAGTAGTTCTGCAGTGTCAAATTTGGCTGTGCAAGGAAACCACAGGGCCGTTCCCAAGAGGTGTTGCACAGATGCTGGCATGAGTGTGCAGCCAGTTGTTGACATGGAAAGGTAGAAGTCCTGGTAAGGACCAGCTGATTTGCAGGCAGTGCACATGAAAGGGTCAGTATGGGCATTTGATACCATGGGAGGTACATACTTAACAGCAGTTAAGATCCAAGTAGTGAGACATACCACTGCCCTAATTAAGGTGCAAATGAGACCATATGCCAAAGTCAATAAGAGAGATTTAGAAATGAATGTGAGGAAGAGAGACTGATAGAAAAAGGATAGAGAGAGAGGGAGGGAGGGAGAGAAATATCAAGCACCACCTATGGATCCAGCTGCACCTCATTGGTCCTGCTTAACCCTGGGCTTCTCAATGGTGGGAGTCTCAAAGTCATTTGAAACTTTTCACTATTTATACATTTTAGCAAGCAAAGGAATTAATGCTCATTGGCCGCACAGTTCTCTTATTCTATTGGTTAAATGATTCCCTCACTTCAAATGCTAATTAGTACACAAGCTCAGTCACTCACTTCTTTTGAGTTGATGGGTTTCTTGGGTTGGTGAGCCAGGAGTCAGTGGTCACAGTCTCCCACTATCAGAATTACCTTATACCCAGTTGGACCTGATTTCAGCACAGTTGCTGAGTTGGCTTTCCTCATGGCCTGTAAATTCTACATATCATTAGCAGTGATACATTTATCTCCCCCAGCTTTGTTAACCTCTCCCTAGGTCTGAGATAGCGCCTGGACAAGAGTACCACCTTTATCTTATCTCCAGTTCCCACTGTGGTGGCTTAACTTACAGTTCAAGTTCCAGGTATCCACTAAGGCATATTCAGAGGGATGGCTTCAGTGGTCACAGATGCCATCTGTCCCATGACTTGGGGTGATACTTATTTGACCAGTGATATACATAGGAGAAGTTGCTTCTTTATACAGTTTGCCGCAGGGGGAATTTTTGTTTGGCAACACCCAGGATGTGCTAACCAGATCTCACCTCTGCCAGGCCTGGAGTTAGCTCCATTCTGTGCTTATCTCAGGGCAAAGTCCCTCAGTGGCCTTAACAGTGTTTGAGACAGGACAACTGTACTCTTTGAGACCGTATAACAGTCTCAGTTTGGCCCCTGCATATGAGTCAGAAAGACCTGTAGTATCTACAGGTGTGAAGGGGAGACCAGTGAAATGAACATCAACATGACATTGCATTGTATCTAAGGTCTGTCACTGCTGTTTCATCGAACTCCATTAAACAAGATAAGGAGTTAAGAGTAGCACAGGTCTCCTCACTGTGAGGAGCATTTTATCTGATGGTTAAAGCACAACACCACTGCAGCTTCCTTTTTGTCTTGAATCAATTTAAAAACTGCTCAATCAAACCTCTGCGCTGCTTGTCCTTCAGTATTTGGAGACAGCCTTGCTGGTGGTACTCTGCCTGCAGCCCTTCCAGCTGCCTCATTTAATACTAACCAGATACACCACGTATCTGGATTCTTGTTGGTCTGTCCTGAAGGTTAATCCCACTCTGACCTCACCACAGCACCGAATGCTCAAGAACTTGCTCAGGGAGGAAGAAATACCTCATTACAAATGCTACAAATGTGGATCTTAATAGTAGTGAAACAAACTAAGTCATAAATTTTGCATGTAGCTTCCTTGACACACACACAGAATACGTCTCCTTACAGTCACACATACTCTTCTCTGTCCTGAATTTTTCTTTCATACTTTGCGAAGTAGATCCAAAAGTAATCTCCTTTTGTCCAATTTTCCTTGCAAAAAGATAAAACAAAACTATTATACCATGAATAAAGTGCAATTGATTCTGGCAAGATGGTATTAGTGAGTCACAGCAGGACAAATAGGTTAAGGCATAGATTCCATAGAATTTCTGTGCTCTCTTTAGTTATCTGAGCTACAACTATTAGCAACAGTCCTGGTCTAAATTAAATAAAGCCATAAAAAGCCTAGAAATCAGAAAATGTGAGAAGAATCCCAGCATAAATTAGTGGATACATATCCTGGATGTTTTCATCACCTGTACTAATATCTACGTATTAATAGTTTACCAATGTGACAAATCACTGACAAAGCCAATGTGTCTACTCACAGGAAGCCTCATTTCCTCATGACACATCAATGAAGCAAATTCAGTCAATCAAGTAACATGAGTCATTCAAGCTGTCATATTAGTTAACAATGAATGGCAGAACAAATCCTGTAGAATAGAAAAAGTTTCTAATAACGCATTGCACATAGAGTACTTCTATGCTTCTAGTACTGGAAGCTTTGCATTATGAAAGACTTTAATAATTCATGCAGTTAGTGGGGCTTTTTTGAAAAAAATCCAAATGGAAATATACTGCAAACATTTTATGAGCAAATGTTAGAATTGTTAAACCAAACACAATATTTACTCATTTTTTGAATTATGATACTGCTCAAAAGCCCCAGGCTAGTATCATACCACTTTGCTAGGGACTATGCAAATAAAACTAGAATGCATTCCCTTGATACAAGTACATATACATGGGAGATATTTCAGTGGATAAGAGGGAGTAACGAAATTTCATAGAATGTATAAATTTAGACATTCAAACTGTCTCTTAAGTACGCAGATCAGCTTAGTGAAGTCTTGGTCTGAAGACAAGAATAAACCTAGCAAGTTTAACAAAAGCAGAATCTCATTCTTTTTTCAGTTGTCATGCTACTTTCCACTTTAAAATACAGCTCTGGAATGTCTACAGATCCACCCAGGTCAGAAGATTAAGGCTGTTGAGTTTTCTAAATCACAGAATACCACAGAGTTAAGCCATAGGAAAGTATGAAAATTACATCTACAGAGAGTCTGACAAAAGTCTTCTTGGAACAACTGCAACAAATTCCTCTTCAACAGACTTCAAGTTGTGTTAGTGGACCAGGGAAAAACCTTCATCCCCTGACATTTAAACGAACCTTAACAAAGATGATCGGTAAAAAGCATGTTATAGGCAGTTCAAATACATCTTATACACCCATCTTATACACCTTAGTGTATTGTGGTTTAACACAGTTCCACAAATGCAGTCAGCAAATCTGGTGAAAGCCGCCAGAAGACAGACTGCAATTTACTACTGAAAACATCTATCAACTGCCTATTGTTACAACAAGTGTAAGCAGTAGCAGAGAAAACATAAAACACGGGGTTTGTTTGTTTACATTCATCATGTCAGCTCACTCCTGTGTACTGCCAAGGCTGAACAGAATTTGTTATTTTAGTTTCCTCCCTCTCATAAATAGAGCCACCTTTTAATTTCTTGGCTATTTAACCCACAATGTCACTTGGTGACTGTGTCAAAGCTACAATGTAGAAAAATATTTTCAAAGATATCTAGATTACCAAGAATGGAAAAAAATCATGTAGGAATTTTTCAACAGCATTAAAGGCAGACAGATTACCTAATTTACCTGGGTTTAGGGCACATCTGTATCCGGACTATTCTGTACACCCAAACAAGCTTACAGCAGTCAAGGCTAGTTCTGGGCACAAAAGCACAACAGTCACATCAGCACCATAAGACACTAACCTTAATTACTCCAAACTTGGTGTCTATTTCATAGCTCTAGCTGATTCATAATTGAAAGAGTCTTAGCAACCCTACCAGGCATGTACCTAGATCTTCACACAACTTTACATTTTTAAAATTCTCCTCCATAGAGCTTAAGCAATAGAAACCTAAGCTTAGGAAATTTAGCTTGCATATTTGAAAAAATACCACATGTATTTTGTGTTTATCCTACACAGCAATAAATATTGTCTCAAATTTCTACAAATAATTTGCCCAGTTACAGATTTTTTTAAAGACAGCAGTTAAAAAACTTTCACAGAATCATTTAGGTTGATAAAAACCTCCAAGATCATCAAGTTCAGCCTTTGACTGGTCAATACCTTGTCAACTAGACCATAGGACTAAGTTTCACATCCAGCCATTTCCTGAACCCTGGGCTGATTACTTTACCACCTCTCCGGGCAGTCCAAAGTTTAACAACCCTTTCTGTGAAGAAATTCCTCCTGATGTCCAACGTGAACCTCCCATCACATCTTAAGACTTGTCCTGTCGCTGGTTATCTGGCTACAACCTCCTTTCAGGTACAAAGAGTGATAAGGCCTCTACTGAATCTCCTGTTCCCCAGCTTCCTCAGCTGCTCCTCATAAGGCTTGTTCTCCAGACCCTATACCAGCTCCGTTGTCCTTCTTTGGACATGCTTCAGCAACTCAATGTCTTTCTTGTACTGAGGGGCCCAGAACTGGACACGGTTCTCAAAGCACAGCATCACCACCAAGTACAGGGGGAGGATCATTTCTCTGGTCCCCCTGGCCACACTATTTTTTATACAAACCAGGGTGCCATTGGCCTTCTTGACTCCCTTGGTGCACTGCTGGCTCATGTTCAGCTGCTGTTTACTAACACCCCCAAGTCCTTTTCTACTGGGTCACATTCCAGACTATAAAATTCTCCCAGCCTATAAAATTACATGAGGCCGTTGCAATACTGATAGGACCCCAGCACTTGGCCTTGTTGAACCTCATACCATTAGTCTTGACCCATTGTTCTAGTTACAGTGNGGGTGCCATTGGCCTTCTTGACTCCCTTGGTGCACTGCTGGCTCATGTTCAGCTGCTGTTTACTAACACCCCCAAGTCCTTTTCTACTGGGTCACATTCCAGACTATAAAATTCTCCCAGCCTATAAAATTACATGAGGCCGTTGCAATACTGATAGGACCCCAGCACTTGGCCTTGTTGAACCTCATACCATTAGTCTTGACCCATTGTTCTAGTTACAGTGGGTGGGACCAGTTTATCACTATGTGGGTGTAACCAAAACTGTGTATTCTACACCCTCT